>CAIGRP010059095.1:0-12111 GCA_903798385.1 Fraxinus cuspidata | reverse complement strand
TATTTGGAAGTCCAGTTGGAAGTTCGAAATTTGTGTTGGTTTTAAAAAAGGTCAAAATATGGAAAAGGAAGCTTTTGGGGAGCAAAAGAGTCAAGGAAATCAAATTTAACCTGAGACATAACGCCCCAGCTCCAATGGCAGCGCCTCAGCATTGCCCGCTTGCCGCTCACCTACCGTTTAAGTGGCGGGCTTATCTGGGTCTAGTTTGATTTCCATTTTTTTTTTATGGGACTTTGACATTCTATTTTATCCATAATTTTACTTTTGAGGTATAAAACGTCCCCCTATATATATTTAGCTTTTCATTGTATTTTAGATTAAGTTAAACAAATCATAAACATAAAATCTTTGTATTCTTTCTTTATGTTATAATAAAATCTTCATTCTTTACAAAACATAAGAGCTTTCTATGCTTGATTAATCTATTTGCACACTGATAAAGAATTGTTTAGAGAATTGCATATGAACAATTAATTGTTTTCATATAGTATTTGAAGTTACTACGACTTGTTAAATTTTAGACTATAAACGCCTAAACCAATGAAGATACAAAAATAAATGAAATTTTCAGTGGAGTCCGATGTCAGGTTCAAACAATATTGCTGACAAATTATTCATTGATCTATTTATTACAAAATGATGCTTTTGATTAATTAATGTGTCCTCGATCGTAACATCTTTGTTCCTTTAATCCATATCTCTTTTGTAGTTGGATGTTTATAGCAGAAAAAAATTGGAAGTTAATACTACTCTGCAAGTTGCGTACGAGGATATATACTATCATGACTATATCTTAAAATATATGAATGACTTTGTAGGATTTGAGGAGGTTGTTTTTGCTGGACTACAGATTTTACCACTGAAACCTTAATGGATAGATATAATAATTGCTATTAAAATGTTGTAAGACGTCGATTTCAATTTATAATATTACTATTTAACATATTCGTAAAGCTTAAAGTTTAAGAAATTTATTGTACTTGAACTATATAGTTTCACGTCTTAATCTTGTGAAAGACTAATTTACCTACTAACATAATACATTTGATTTTGCAAATTTTGGATGACACGACGATCTCCAATAAAGAAATAACAGTAAATTTACAAAGAGAAAGACACTTTTGAAGCACAATGATATGCTTTAATTATTATTTTTTTTTTATACCATTTTATGGTAAAAAAAATTACAAACTAGTCGACCACTTTATCACTTTTCTTTACCCTTTTCAACCCCATTCCCATTTGATCAATAATTTGCATTAAAAAAGATCAGCTCTTTATCTTTTTATCCGTTTGGTATGATGAACTTAACCAGTATCAACACTTCAGATTACACTCACATAAAAAACCTTTTTATTATGTTTGATTACTTAATCGAAATGATTGTTATAGGCCAGAAGCAATAAATGGATAAGATCAAAGAACTATCCTTTTATTATTTTTTTCTTTTTACATATTTCCACGCTATTGCCGCTTGATTAGAAGCTTAATATCGATTATAGCAACACAAAGTCAACAACGTTTATATAAAATAGGTTAAATGTTAATAAAGAAATGGAAATTAAATACATTTTAATTTGATATGTTGTCTTAAAATTTAAGAGTTATGTCGGTTAATCTAGAAAACTTTGACACGATTGTGTTTTTAAGAAGACTTCTTGAGAGCATATCCGGTAGAATCACACACACACACACACGAATGAACCATTGAGCATTGGTACTCATCTTATGCTAAGCACCGGTGATTTGTCGTATTAATTTATTGGCGAATAACAAATTTATTCAAATGTTGAGACCCACAAAAGTTTTATCCATCAATGAATTAATATGATACGTCGTCGGCGCTTAGCATAAGATGAATATCGATACTCATTAGATCATTCTTCGTATAAAAATATCTGTGCATATTTAATAAATTATCTACATATTTCTCTCAAATTTTTTATTCTATATTTAAGTTACTTGTAATGTTGGTTAAAAAGAAATGAACACCATTAGAACTGAAAAGAAAGCACAAATACAAATTTAGGAAGGGAATGTGCAACATGGCATCCCATCGATGAAAATGTAAAGATTTACACTTGGAGCAAAGTACAATTACAATTACAAAGTAAGAGCAATCATGTTAAACTTATGTTTATGTAAAATAAATCAACTACAATTAATTGCAAGAAGTTAACGTATATTACCAACAAAAATTACGTTGTAGAAAATTTAATTAGTTTTTAAGATTGAGAGAGAGAGAGAGAGAGTAAAAAATTCAGTTTTATAAATGTGTAATAATGCAACATGTACAATAATAAACCCTGAAATATGCAGCTGTGGTTCCACTAACAGTTAAAAACTTAGTAAAAATTTAATTTAATTGAAATTGAATTGAAGTAGACCCCATTGACTTTATGTACAAATTAATGTGTATATGCCCTCATTATTATTTCTGGAACGACGTAGACAAGATGCAGGCAGCTATCCAAAATGAATCTAGTTAATTACTTATAATAAATAAACTTAATTACGAGTAATTTTATCTTGGCCAAACATGGACTTTAAAGGTTAAGAATCAACTTAATGAAAACCAAAGTCTGTAAGAAATTAAGGTTGCAGATACAATCCAACAAACTGAGCTCAATGAATTTATTGATTATTGATGTGAATGTCTAAACCTTTTTCATGAGATATAATTAATTAAAGTTTTTCTCTTTTTCAAAATTTATATTAACTTTATTGCGGATGTTGTTTATTAATAAAACGTTTTACGTATAAATAATAAGGGTGCTAAATAAGTTTGACCTAGTAAGTACGTTTGTGTGTACTTACTAGTCATTTTATAATTAAAATTAAAAACTATAGAAGTACATAGTATTTTGCAAAACTTGAGCGGACCCTTTAAGTACTACATAGATCTGTCCATGGTTACTACTACAAATGCAAAACTCTCATTAATTCCCATTATCAGATGACTTTGATTGCATTAGAATGCAGGCCTGCAAAATTTTCAAACAAATCGAAGGTAAGCATGGAAGCCCTTGGCTTTCGCAGCCGCTGTAAGCCGTGATCCACGGTCAAGGTTGCTGGTGCCGCGGCTGCCTCAACCTGAGGCGTGCCAAGCCACTTAGCTTGCATGTACTTGTGCTTCCTCCATGGTGCCATATGCATCTTTCTTTCCTTCATGCATTTCTTGGATGCTGAACACAATATCTTTATTAGACTTCGAAGCCTTTCAATTTTTCCAACGAATATCTCCGGCAAAATTTTGATTAGCCGATTGTATTCTTCGCTGGATCGACTTATCTGAAATTCTGCGCGAAAGTTCAATTCGATAATCACTTTCACCTCTTCTTTCTTGGAAGGATTTTGCACTTCCAGATAGATGTGTTCACCTGGAAAATATATATAAAACTTGCTTAACTTGGATTCTGTTTAGTACTCGACTGGGCTAGACTTGAGTGACACTAAAATGGATATGATTTTAGTTACCTGCAGCGATTTCAAGCGAACTTCTCCACTTGGACTTGCATATAACACAGTTAAACCCTGCAGTTTGAAGGTGATCACGGATTTCTTTCTGTCTACAGCTCCGGCAACCACCTTCTATCATTTTCCGGCAAGAACAACTTACACCAACGGATTCTAACTCCCTTAATGCATCCTTTGTGGCCTGCCTAATTTTTGACTCAAGGGCTGTAGTTCTATATAAAGTTGCCTGGCAATGAAAACAATCACGTACAAATTAGAATTATGCTACGACTAGACATGTTTAAGAAAGAGAAACATGTGACAAAGTGAAATATTTAAGTGGAATTTTTACCTGTAGAAGCTCTTCTTGTGATTCCCAGAAAGCCTTGCTTTCCTCGGATTTGCTAGTATTCTCCTCCTCATCCTCTTCAGCAATAATTTCAACATTAGACTCAAAAGAACTTACTGAAAACTCATCTTCCTCCAAAAACCCAAAAATCATGTCGGGAACTTCATCAGTGTGTGTCAATTTTTTATCTAAATTGGGACTTTCCATGGAAGCTTCACCCATTACTCTACCAAACTACTATATATTGATTAGGCCTTGCCTACAACTTGATTATAAGTTCCCAATTTTAAGGTATTTATATAGTGGTGTGTACAGGGCCTAGCTATCCAAGGTGGACGAACTGGTAGCCATGGACATGGCCATCCTTTTCAGCTAATCTGGCAGATTATCATTAGAGGATTATCATTAGCACGTGGCAAAAGTTGAGATTATCTGTACAGCTCAGCCTGTCTAATTGTTAAAGTTTTGCTCTAGATTAATTAAGCCCTTGTTTGACATCCAATTTTTTAAATTTATTTTCAATCGCACTTCTTATAAAATTTACAATTGCTATCAACTTTTCAATCATACGTTTCATTAATTTTTATCAAAATCTAATAAAAAATTAATTTTTAGTTAAACCAAACATAGACTAATTGTGTTGACTTCGAAAATCATCCTTGAGTCTTGACATGTACATCTTCTTGGCCAATAAAAAAGAGAAAACTTCAGTGATTAAGTTACATATTATATATTTTATTTAGATAAAAAAAGATAAGAAATTTTTATTAGATAATTTATTTTCATTTTTTTTTTACAAAAAAGTGAGAATAGTTAAAATAAAAAGGATAATTAGCACATAACGTCCTTACCATTCACTATTAATGTGGAAAACGTCCTTATCTTTCATATTTTTGGCATTTTAACCCTTATTTTTACCTTTCATTGCGCAAAAGGTCATTTTCATTCATTTTCTCAATTAAAAATTGTGAATTGACGAATATACCATTATATTTAAATAACATAAATAGAAAAAAAAATGAATTGCAATCAAAATTACAATTTTAAAAAAAAGTTCAAACGAGTCCTAAGTAAATTAGTAAAAAAGTAATTAACACATAATGTCCATACATTTCACTATTATTGTGAAAAATATCCATATCTTTAATTTTTTGAAATTTTCATCCTTAATTATATATTTAATTGCTCAAACCATCATTTCTTTTCATTTTATATCATTTCTCTCCCTTCTTTAATTTTCATTTTTTAAAATTTAAATAGGAGTGTATATTATGTTGGGAATCTACTTAACATGCACAGCGAAAAATAAATCAAATTTCAATTCCCACCAACTATCCGTATTGTGTTTAGATAGAAACTGTGGTAAGAATTATACATTTGATAAATTNTTGATCCATTGCTACTATTGAGTCTTACCAAATGTCATGTTAGGAATCTACTGAACATGCACAATGGCAAATCAATCAAATTTCAATTTCCACCAAGGATTTGCATTGTGTTTAGATAGAAATTGTGATAAGAATTATACCTTTGATGAATTCCACAAACTCCTTTGCTTTTCTTGAACTCGAATGATCACGATCTGCATCCAAGCTGTTCAATTGTCCAACCTCCAATGGTGATCTATACAGAGAACAAGAATGACGCCTATGATTTTCTTTTCTTGTGCTAGCAAGAATAATGAATTATTTCTCTACAGTTTTCAAACCCTAGCAGCCTATTAATATAAGTTCAAGCAGGCTTGGCCCGTTTCTTAAACTTAACACTGTCCAATATTTAATTAATCAAATTAATTAAATCATTAATTAATTAATCCAATTAATTAATTCGGGTCTATTAATAAGCAAACCAATTAATTAATTATCCAACACTGGTCAATTAATTAATTAGTAAATCTCATTTTTCTGGTTCTTTTTTGTGTGTGACCCATTAGGTTCTCAATCACGATACCTAATAACGTGAATTATTATTTTGATCTAATCAAAGTCGATAAATTAAAATATCTCTTTTTAATTTATCACAAATTCACATTCGTCCCAGATTGACATATAGCAATATGTCAGGGCAATATATGTGACGAAAAATGTCATGTGGTGTGATAAAATCAAATTTGTTCATTTACCGTGAAACTATAATCATTTCGTCAATATAATCCGTTCAATTATCTATCATATCGTTTATGCCACTGTTAAGTTAATGTAAGTCGAAAACTCCTTGTCAACTTATGTTCACCTTGGCCAATGATTTCATTATCAACTTAACTGTATAAAATGTAGATCACAATTTCTTACTATCTAAGAGTGACGAATCTTCTATTGATCATTCACAGTCTTCATATGATTCTTGACACATCTGAACGATGCTGTATTAGCGACTCTTGGTAGAACAACATCCAATATCACCAAAGTATGATTGTCCTTATATAAGGCACTATGATGACCTCAAGTCAAACGACCAATTCCACTACCGAACGTTATAGATTAACCACTGACACTCAGAAAGTTATCCACGTGGAATCTTCCAGCGGGTCTCTAATGTTTTGTTCTATAACAAAGCATTCACGTGTTCATTCAAGTGACCACACTTTAGCTTGTGAGATCAGCTACTTACTTCTCAAATAAAAAATGTCACACGTGATGGTCTATCCGTAATAACGTATTACTTACGACTACGGATAATTTAAGATTCAGTTATATTGTAATTTGTATCTCACAATCACATCTCCTTGTGATTAACAAATTTCAAAAACTTAAATCTACGGATTCTATTATTTAATATAATTCACTAGAAAAATAATTTAAATAAATAATAGATCTTATCAGGAAAATGTGTTAAACATATTAAAGTGTTTACAACATAAATTGACTGAGTTTAGGGTATAACACTTACATATTCGTCATTTCACATTTTTTTCATTGAGAAATTGGATGAAAATGGATAGAAAGAATTGTTTGCCCAATTAAAGATGTAATTAAGGGTGAAAATGAAAAAAAAAAAAGAAATATATGAACTTTTTTTTACAATAATAGTGAAATGTATGAATATTATGTGTTAATTACCCTTTTAATAATTTATTTGAAACTCGTTTTCACTCTTTTAAAAAATTGAGACTATGATTGCAATTAATTCTTTGTTTTTCTTTTTGCTTTATTTAAACATAATGATATATTTATCAATTCACAGTTTTTAAAATGGATGAAAATGACCCGCATTATGAAAGAAGGAAATAATAGTGAAAATGCCAAAAAATAAAATGTAATAACGTTTTTCAAAATAATAATGAAAGGTAAGAATATTTTATGCTAATTACTCAAAATAAAAACAAGAACACAAAATTTACATGGAAACTCAAGATGAGAAAACATCACGGGCAAATGAGAACAAACATAATTCGGGTCATCGTAGTCTAACATTTTCTTATTACTTGACCAAATATTTATAAAGTAAGAATGGGTCGGGGAGGAGAGGGGAGGGGAGGGACGCCATGCTCATGCAAGAGACTCTAACCCGTTATATCCTTGAATTCTAGAAGTAATCAAGTGTTCGACTTGCAAACTGTCGTGATTCATGAGTTTGTGGTCGAGACTCGAGAGGTGACATTAAGGTCGAGGAATTAACCTTGGCAAGTTTAGTTACAGCTATTGTTATCGACCTGAAGAATTATCTCGTGAAAAATCTCCGGTCTCGACTGATCAAGGAAGTTGTGATTAGAAAAAGACCGTATGTCACAGGGTTGGGCCCCACCACTTGCCTTGTGCCACCCAGTTAAGATACTGATAAAACATTTTGGTTATGTCTATAATCATATGCAACGTTCTGTCAATATATTTATTATTAATGCCCATTTGACATACTCAAATATAGGGACGAAGGGATATGATGACATGGCAGATAATAATTGGATATTGTGTTTTTATTTTTTCAAACTGTAAAATCATGCGTTGATACAGTGTCCCTCATTTTTGAACATGTCTTTGAGCATGTATGTATAACACAATTATATATTTATTATTAACGATGTTCATGCCATGTTTGAACTTAAATTACAAGTAAGTTATCTTTTTAGATTAAGTGTAGGCGTGAGATCTCTCTACGAATATCCAAAGATATAGATCAATTTAACCTTCACTTCATGGTACATCAAACAATAACTAATTAAATTTTATTTCTTGTACATTAAAGTCAAAATTCTCCATTTTTGTTTCATTGGTAAATCGATAGAAACTTTTGATGAAATTGATATTATAACATTTTTTTTTTATCGATTTTTTTGACAAACATGTTTTAACCAATCCCATCAATATTGTGAATAAAAATTTCTTAAAGCATAAGCATGTTCAGAAAGGAAAAAAAAAAACCATGTCCAAACTACTTTAAATATCATTCTTTTAAAATTTTCAATTCAACAAGCCAAGTGTTAGGGATACATTTCCTAATCCCATAAACACAAAAAACAGCAATCAATTTATATTTGTAATCTTGCGTACTTTAAAAAATGTTGACATTTTAAGTGAAAAGCTCAATACCAGACTCTAAGAACTTCAAACAAACAATTCGAGTCGAGTCGAGTCGAGTCAAGTCGAGTAGTCGATTTTAATATTGAAGTTCTAAAACAAGTCATTATCTTACATAGCTTGATAAAAGTAAAATCCCACTTAGATTACACATAAAATATTATAACCAACATATAAGAGTTTCAAGTACTTCTTTTAATAAGATTGACTTTTTAAAATGAAAAATCTGAAAACTGAATACTCAAGTAACCATTACATTAAAGCCATTATTATGCTAAACAAAAGGGATAAGAAACTATGTGCTCTTTGGTATAATTATTATAATTATATTAGTTGAATGAATTTTGGACATTCCAGCTGTTTATGCGAATATGAAGCATATTAATATTGAAAATCTGGTTATATTTTTCAATCCACAGACAAAACAAGATAGCCCTTCGTTATTACGAATTTAAATATTGCAAGTGGATGTTTTGTTGGGACGGTTTTCAATTCTGTATGCGGCTTCGGATTTCTTCTCATTGTTTTGTCCCTATCACGGAAGAAATTGCGGCCAAAATTCTTCCCAATCATGTACAGAAAATTTTATAGAAGATTTTGAGAGAGAACACGTGACGAGAATTAATTGGAAGATGAAAAGAGAAAAAATGAAAACGATCCAATCACCTGCAGACCACGGCAACATCGATAGAAATTCTGTCAAGAATTCCTAGAACTAGTGTCTTTTTCCAATTCTTGATGCTAATTAATTGAAAATGTCTACTGAAAAATATCTAAAATTTTATGACAGTGGCCAAAATAGCCTTAAAATTTTCTGACAATGTTCATAATCCTTCTGATGTGACTAATTGTGCGACTCTCACGAAAAATGAATCAAGACACCTATGCCCACAAAAACCTTTTTTTTTTTTTTAATGAATCATGCTACATGTATACTAATTTTTAAATTATCATTTACATTGTATCACGTGATGACATCACATTGAACAATATTTCGAAATATTTTTATTTTATTTCTTCTCTCTTTTATTGTTTTCAGCTTAAGAGTCTGTTTGATTGCAATGGTGGAAAATTGATGGAAAAAAAATGAATTTCAGATAAAGTAACTGTCTAGAACTTGTTTTGCAGGTAATTGTTAATTAAGTGTGTTTGATTGGTATAATTTTCCACCCGAAAAATTTTAAAATTTTGGATATTTTTGTGTTCGTTTGGCTTTGTTTTACATGGAAATTGTCCATTAAAGTGATTTTTTTTCCATAATTGATTATAAAATTTGTTTCCATTGCCAAAAAGTAAAAAAAATAATATTTCCTATAAAATCATTTTTTCATCCAAACCTAGTGTTCGTTTGACTTTGTTTTATATAGAAATTGTCCATTAAAGTGAAATTTTATTTTTACAATTGGTTATGAAATTTGTTTCCATTGCACAAAAAAAAAATGGAATCAGATTTCCCACCAAAAGGTGGGAAATCCAATTCTTCCAAATCCAAGAAATAGTGGACGTGTCAAACTTTTTGGGAAAATGTTTTTCAAGACAAATTTATGGTATCAAACAAAGCAAAAGTTGGAAAATGGATGGAAAATTTGTGTTTTCAAACATAGCCTAATTTAAATTTTAAAATGTTTAATATGTGATTGACATAAATGCCCTTATCAAATTTGGTCAAAATTAAATTTTTTGGTCAACTAACGGTCAATTGGATGGTTTTCATCCATTTGGACTCCAGATGCATATTTCTGAAAGATTAGGAACCTTTGCTGGTACAAATTGAAAGTTAGAGTAAAGTCAGCAAAAATTGAAAATGTGAGGATTGCTCCTGCAATTTTCCCAATTTCTATTGTACATCTATCGTTTCCTTTTTTTGTTCTTTTTTTATTTTAAATCTCCTATGAAAATTACTTCCGCTGCTCTAAAATCCGCCATTCCCTCTTTTTCCGACTGTATCGATATCATTGGAGATTTGACCTCAGTTTACAAATTTTGCTTCATTCGATTTCAAGCAGTCAAAGAGGTACTCATTTGAGCCATTATTATTGTGCCTACTGATTTCGTTGTCTTTATCTGGTAAATTTGATGTATATGTGAAATACAAATTTATATTGCACTGAATTTAAAAATGAATGTGCAATACAAATATTTCGAAATACGGTTTCTTCAAACAAATTTTGTCAAAATGTGTATAGTGCCCAATTACATGCAGAGGAATTTGAAATTATGGGTTAACGAGGAATGTCATTTCGACAGTCACATCACGTAGTGCTGTAAAGTAGGAACAATTTGAAAGGTAATGTCTACCCTCAACGACGAGCACAAGGAAAGTAACAATAAGTAGTAGTTGCACATCTCATGAATGTAAGTATTAGGCACTTTTTTGATGGAGAATTTTTGAGAATTGATTTCATGATAAGTGACTTTTTTGGAGAGTGTATGATTAAGAAGTAGGAGAAAAGTAATGTGTCAATGTGCAAATTTATTTTATTAGAAAAACGTGTGGTTGAAATTGATTTTGAAGAAAAATAAGTTTTCGATAATGGAGGCCAAACAAATGCTAAGTATGTGTAAGTTTCAAATTAACCGATTTATTTAAATCCAACGTGCGGAATTACACAAATAAAAGCAACAGTACTTTTTAATTGTTTCTAGATGGTTAATCAATCGCGGTAATTTATCATATGTTAAATTACCACAATTGGGAATATGAAAGCAATAAAAAACACCAAATTAATCACGGAGAAACTCCAATTGGGTAAAAACTCCGAAAACTTAAATCCACTACAAATCGAAGCAAACTTATAGTACGGTTTAGACCATTTTACCCTGTAGAACTTCTGACTTTAATTCAAGTAGTCCTACTTGATCCTAATGGATGTGTGTTCCTTTAAAACAAATTCCGACTCCTAATTTATAATTTAGCCTTCTTGGATTGCGTGCTCCTAACGTTAGATCCCAACTCATGATGCCCCGCTTTTAATCCCCTGAATTTGTGCTTCTGATGAAGAACTCATCGTTCTTTGGGTTGGTGAACGATCAAACGATCTTTGTGTGTTTTGATATGTGGTTTAATGTGAAACAATATGGTTTGATTAATAAATCAATGTTTGGATAAATTTGTGGTTCAAATAATATGGTGGTTGAATCTTAAAATCATTGAATGTGTTTTGAATCTTCAAGTGGATGATCACTATGGAAAAATATGATTCAACGTACTTCTAGATGTCCCATAGGGTGTATATTTATAATGGGTAATGTTTGAGATGTAAATGAACTTAAAATCAACTTGAAAATCGAGTATTGTTATTCCTCTGATAACCGTGTCGCTCAAGCTTTAGGTCAGCGACAAAGCGACAATTGAATAGTCATCAGTATTCTTATCATAATTTTCTCTCTCGATATTCAATTGAGATGATTCAAAAAATGCGTTGGAAATCTAACTCAAAGATGTACAATTCTTCTAGAAATAATCTTAACCAAATTCCAATGCTTTCAATGTGAAAAATGAGTTGCAAGTTGCACCTCAGAATTTGAAACATAACTTATGCAATTATTTGTCACACTTTAGACTTCTAATTGCGTTCCCTTGATCATATGTGATCTTATTGGACATTTTTGACATATTGGACTTTTTCAAGACCTATACTACTAATCCTTAACTATTTTGATTTGGATTACAAAATAAATTCCTAAAACAATTCAACTAATACTTGATTTTGATTAAGGAAATTGCCAATTATAAATTTGAAAATTGCTAATTATAATTTTAACCAAACAGTATGTTTGACCAAAGGTAAT
>CAIGRP010059084.1:0-17436 GCA_903798385.1 Fraxinus cuspidata | reverse complement strand
ACTTTATAGTTGGTGTCACTATGGCTACCGAACTTAATTTTGTTTCACCATGGACACTGAACTTTATACTTAGTGTATCATGGCCGCCCATTTTAATTTTATTTCACCAAGGCCATTCAATTACATATAACGTTTCATTATGGCCACCCATTTTCATATAATATTTCACCATGGCCACTTGACTTCTTTTTACTATTTGCATTGATTTTAAAAGTGTAAAACGGTAACTTGCATTATATATATAATAAAATCACATAACCTCAAAATTAGGTGGCCATAGAGAAACGTTATATGCAATTGAATGGGCTTGGTGAAATAAAATTAAATTGGGTGACCATGATGACACTAAGTATAAAGTTCAGTGGCCATGGTGAAACAAAATTAAGTTCAGTGACCATGATGACACCAATTACAAAGTTGGGTGGCCATCAGTGAAATTAACCCACCCGAGAACGTTACTATGTGATTATACGTTGCGAATTAATTGAGCTCCTTAAGCTAAATGAAAAATTATGAATTTTGATATTGATACAGTTCCGATGAGAGGATTCTAATGGTGTAAAGATCAGATCACTGAGCAGAAAGTTATGGTTTGGCACTGTAGGCTGCCTGCTTGTAGCAGGTTATCAAAATTCACAGCTTGATTTCAGTTTCGAGATTTGAGTTTGATGTCCTTTTGCCATGGCCCAATCATTCTCATTACAAGCATACGCTGTCGTTTAAGTCAAAGCACTAGGGGCAAAACAGGAAGTTCATCAAAATAAAGAAATGTGATCCTTGTATGAATCCAAATCCTTGATCCTTAGTGACAATCAAGAACTGCTTTTTTCCCCCCTTCAATCTTCAGTCCTCATCTTCACTCTTCTCCTAGACTCCGCGGCGTATATCCGAGGAGTTTCGGAAAACAATATTAATACCCAAATACGCAAATTTCCTTAAAAACTCGCTTTCCAGATCTTTACTGCGAACCTACTTTTCACTACTATTCAGGTTATGCTCACCTTTATGTATGATGATGTAACCCTTTTTTGAGTGTTTTGATTATTGATCAGTGTTCTGTGCTTAAATGAGGCCTTTTGCTTATTGGGGTTTGTCTTGAAAAAAGTTGGTTGATTTGTTTAAGTTGAAGATCTGTTTCGAGTTTCGATATGTTATGCTGCTTTTATTTGGTTTTGAAAAATGGATGTTTTGATTTATTGTTTTTCACTTGTTTTTATCTATGATCAATGTAGATTTACGGGAATTTAATTTTTTCTTTTGTTATTGGTTTTTTTTTCTATGGATTTTTTTTTTTTTGTGGAAGTATAGATTTCAGTGGTATCTTACACGAATACTGGTTTTCTTAGCCAATAGAGAAACTCAAGATTGTGATTTTTCGGTAGGATTGAGATTATTAATGTGTTCTTTCGTATTCACTCAATAAAGTAATTTCTTTATGAATTCGATTCCATAATGAAGCTCAAGGGATATTTACTAATTATATATGTAATTACTTGTTTGGAACCTTTTTTTGCTGTTACTGTGGAGTCGTGTTTGTGTAGTCAATGATGTAAATGTATAGAATTAGAGATGGCATATTTTGGCTTTGCCTTCGGATGAATATGCATTTTGTTAAAGGACATTTAGAATAGTTTCTGAGCCTGGTTTTGTTTTTGTGTAATCTGAAACTTTTAACCGTTTATGAGTTGTTACCGCAATTTAATTGCACCGCCTGTAACGCTTGCTTGAGTCAGCGCGTTGCTTTGTTCTCTGGTTTAGTTAACAACTCTTAACAATTTATTGGGCCCAGTTACGTAATGTTATTGACTGCATTTTAATTTATTTACCTTTTATCCATCTTTGACGCGCTACTTATTAGCTGTTTCGTAACGTCTTCAGCTAAATTTTTTGTAGTAGTTCATCACATTTTTATTCTTTTAGCACCTTCAGCTTTGAAATGCATGTTCTAAGGATCTAAAACAATATTTGACCTTGTTAAATATTTTGCTCAATGTGAGTGTGATCACTCATACAATATGAGGTACTTGTGGATCAATGCATTCTGTTTTTCCGTCCTCTTGAATTTTGCTTATGATTTCCATTAAAACCTTACTTGTTGAGCTGATAGTCTGTTGAGAATTGCCCTTGTTAAGCTATATTTTTATTTGTTTCTTTTTGTAGTCATAGCTGGAATGGCATCCGAAGGCTCTCAATTTGATGCTAAACAGTATGATAACAAAATGAATGACTTGTAAGTTCCATTTTATTCATAAGTTTACTGACAATTTTGGCCTGAGAACATAGTTAGATTTTGCCATTTCTTAATTTAGGCTTGTAGCATTTTTGATAAGGAGGATTGACTATCATGGGACAGTGTAAAAAAGAAAAATAAGCTAAAAATCCTAACTGTCGAGTCTTGCATATCAAACATGCATGCACTTAGGGTCTAAGATCAGGTTTTCTCTGTGCTATTTTCCCCTGGTGAAGTGATAATGAAGTCTTTTTTTTATTTTTCTTAATTTATGGGCACAGGCTTGGAACTGATGGAGAGGAATTCTTCACGAGTTATGATGAGGTGCACGAAAGTTTTGATGCTATGGGCTTGCAAGAGAATCTTCTAAGGGGCATATATGCTTATGGTAGACTGTCACTATTATTTTAGGCAGGGCATAGGAGCATTTTTCTACGTTCTTGATTGCTTTACTTGTTTCTCTCCTAAAGTGATAAAATAATATAATTATGCAATTTCCTGATGAATCGTCTCTTGAATTCGTTTCCTATGCTGTGTCTGGTCCGTTTCTCTCACGGTTTCTAATGGCATTCTTCTATCAGTAGTATGCTTTTTTTTTTAGGTGTGTGCGCGCGTGGGTTGGGGGTGGTGGGGGGGGGGGCTCATGCTTGTCTGAGCTTAAGAAGTTTACTTTTGAGCACATAAGAAAGTTTTTTTAAAAACATTATTTTAACTGGCCAATGGCGATCCTAAGTTAATACTTATTTTGACTACAAGTTAGAGTTACTTCCAAATATAGTAATTGTTTTAAAGTAGGAAAAATAGTAAGTTATCTGAATATGTTAGAAAATTAAAAGTAACTTGTTGATCTTAGCCAAACATGCTCTGAATAGAAGGATTCAAATTTCTTCGTTTTGAAGCTTTTTTTTTTTGCATAATGATAATGAGCTATTGTCAAGTAGTGTACTGATGCATATATATGTGGGCAACATCTGACTTCTGCATCTAATTAGTCTCAGTTTGTATTTGGCAATATAGTTCGAATATGTTCGGGAGTGAAATGAATCAAAATCTTTTCTGTATTAATATGAAGGTTTTGAGAAGCCCTCCGCAATTCAGCAAAGGGGAATTGTTCCCTTTTGCAAGGGTCTTGATGTGATTCAACAAGCACAATCTGGAACTGGGAAAACTGCAACATTCTGCTCTGGAATCCTCCAGCAGCTCGATTATGGGTTAGTCGAATGCCAGGCTTTGGTTCTTGCACCTACTCGCGAACTTGCGCAGCAAATTGAGAAGGTCATGCGAGCACTGGGTGACTATCTTGGGGTTAAGGTTCATGCTTGTGTTGGAGGTACCAGTGTACGTGAAGATCAGCGTATTCTTTCCAGTGGGGTCCATGTCGTAGTAGGTACCCCCGGTCGTGTATTTGACATGTTAAGAAGGCAATCGCTTCGCCCAGACTACATTAAGATGTTTGTGTTGGATGAAGCCGATGAAATGCTTTCAAGAGGTTTTAAGGATCAGGTATGCTTCTTTAAGTTGATTTTTTTTTTTCCATAATTTCCTTTGTGGACTTGTTGTTTACCTTGTTATTGTTATTTGTTTCACCTGCAACGTTCCATATTGCAAGTTATTTCTATTGTTGCTCCCCTGCTTTCACTTAACGTTTAACAATCATATAGTTTGAAATTCTCTCCTTTGCTGGAATTTTTGTGTGGCATGTGTTTGGAATCGTCATCACTTACCAGCCATTTGTCATGGACTTGACTCTTCCAGCTACCACCCACACTTAGATCCTCGATTCCACTGTGTGCCATCTTGCTCGACTAGGCTCTGATTCTACTTGTTACAGTAAATTGGATAATGTGTGACAAGTTGCTTGAAACATAATTTAGCCTTGTTCCTTGGAATGCAACATGGTATCAAATGCAGGGTTTTATTCTTTTCAGATATATGATATTTTCCAGCTGCTGCCACCAAAGATACAAGTAGGTGTATTCTCTGCCACTATGCCACCAGAGGCTCTTGAAATTACGAGGAAGTTTATGAACAAGCCTGTCAGGATTCTCGTAAAACGTGACGAGCTAACCCTCGAAGGTATTAAGCAATTCTATGTCAATGTTGAAAAGGAGGAATGGAAGCTAGAAACCCTCTGTGATCTTTATGAGACCTTGGCCATCACCCAAAGTGTCATTTTTGTTAATACACGACGTAAGGTGGACTGGCTTACGGACAAAATGCGCAGCCGGGATCACACTGTTTCTGCCACTCACGGAGACATGGATCAGAACACGAGAGATATCATTATGCGGGAATTCAGATCTGGCTCTTCACGTGTTCTCATAACCACCGACCTCTTGGCCCGTGGTATAGACGTCCAACAAGTCTCCCTTGTGATTAATTATGATCTGCCGACTCAGCCAGAGAATTACCTTCACCGTATCGGACGTAGTGGGCGGTTTGGAAGAAAGGGTGTTGCTATCAACTTTGTTACAAAAGATGATGATCGTATGCTTTTTGACATACAAAAGTTCTACAATGTCGTAGTTGAGGAGCTGCCCGCCAACGTTGCTGATCTCCTGTAAGGTGGTTTTGATTTGCCGAGGTTTAATATTCCTGTTTCAAGTAATTTGTTTTCTTATTTCTTAGGTTAGTTAAACATGCAATGGACTTATGCTTGGGAAATGCAAGTCCCATCATTTGCAAAGGGGACTTCTCATTTCTTAATTTGTTTTCTGTTCTACAACTCTTTAAATTTTTGGTTTGTTTTTATATTGTAATTTTGTCCAAATAACTGCAGATTTGGATGTTGTTTGTGTTGCAATATTGTCTCTTAAAAGTTGGGTTCTAATTACTTGATTGTGCGAGTAGGAGATACCAAAAATTGAGGCATGTGATATAAGATAAAATATTTATTACTAACATGTTTGTGTATGTTATTTTTTTTTTATAAACTAAAGTGTATCATTTTGACATTAAGAGGCGGGGGGGTTGGGGTTACTTTCAAAATTATTTATTTATTTAATATTCAATTTTCACCAATAAAAAACTTATTTATTTATTTTACAATGAAATTTCACTTGTAAGTAAACTTGCTTATAAGTAAAATTTCCAGACATAGGAGTTGATGTCTTAACAAAGTATTGTCTTCTCTTTCATTTTTTGTCTTTTTGGGAGAAGTAGGCTTGAGCTCCCTAATATTTCTATTACTATAGTTTTGAATTCTAATGAGACTTTGGGTTATCAATCTATTTAAATTTATAAATTTAGGTAGCCACAGTTGAAAATTGTTTGTGTCTGCATTAAAATTGCATCGACTTATGTGACTTAAAATCGGATAGCAAAATTGTTAAAACACTTCATGTTTAGCTTAGTCATGCGAACGGATCTAGAACCTCACTTTTGAAAATTAGGAAAGATCTAAATTCACATGTTGAATTGGGTTGGGGACTTTTGAAAGTTAAAAGACTCAAAATCATGCTACCTAAAAGGTTGGGGAGCATATAAGCAAAGATGGATATATAACCCAAAGTTAAAAGACTCAAAATCATGCTACGTATATCCATGTTGTCTCTTTTATGTTCTTCGTACCAGAAAACAAGAACCAAAAAAGCAATCATACCATGCTTAGATCTATGCTTTTTTTGTTTTAAAAAGCTTATAGAACGCATCAGATATGCTTTTTCTCCCAAGACCGATAATCGATACTGGTTGGATGCAACCACAGTCACAAAGACATTAGAGAACCGACTGATCATCAGTTCATCAAATTGGATAAAATCTTCACCTAATCAAGAGGATATGTTACCTTTTCAAGTTCTTCATCCACAGCTTTGGCTATGTCATTCTTCTGTTCAAAAGCAGAATCCACGTCCAATCTTGGCACACTTGCCCTGATAACTATATACATTGATTAAGAGTAAAAACCAAACCTACTGCCCAATATTTATATCTAAATTATTGTCATTTACCAGCAGCACATAGCTTATCATATTCATTTGCATTATCAAAACTAGAGGCGTCAAAATGTGCCACCTTGTCCCTAGAGCCAGGCATGCAGCCTCCTGTTGGGGCTTGAGGAATAATTAAAAGAAAGAGAAACTGAAATAATTAATGCTAGTGATATACTATTTGCTTCATAGATGTTGTCTCTGATTTTTTCCCACTTTCTTTTATGCCGAATACCAGAAAGCAGGATAAAAATTGCGAAGCATACCATCAAAAACATATGCTTGGATCTGTGCCTTCGAGTTAGAAAACTTATAGAAAGCATCAGCTGCCTTTTCTGCCAAGGCTCGGTACTGGATGGATGCAACTACAGTCACAAAGGCATTATCCTGATATAGAAAGCCAACTGATTATCACATAATAGAGAAAAAAAATAAAAATTGCCAGAGTATAGTCGTGGCAAGTAGCCATGCAGAATCAATAGGAACAGTAACCATATGAATTTTGAACGACTGTTTTGTGTAAGATGATTGTAGAATAAGAAGAAATTGGGAGAAGTAATAATCAACATTTAATTGTTAATCAAAGTCTAGTTACAATTGAAATCTTAGGTATCCTTTAATATGCAAAATAACTTAAATTGAACTGAACTTCTAATGAACTACAAACTTGAAATAAATAAATCCTAGTTAATCAAAACAAATTAAATACAGTGTAAAGCAGACGCTATTTTAAAATTCTATATTTATCCTTATCAACATTTTGGGTCACATACTCTCAACGTCAAGCTTAGTAATTGCACTCAATTTATGAGGGGCTGTCTTCCTTCATGAAATTCAACCATTCGAGCTTTCTTCATGCTCCAAGCTCTCAAACTCGATATTCTAACACTTTCTGTCCCATAATTAAATGCATAGAGGTGGGATTTGTTATCAATGGCCAGTTCAGGATAAACTCTAGCAGTGATGCAAGCCTTTCCTTCACCACCAAAACTCTCTACCATGGAATGGTCAATCTGCACAAGCATAAAGCATAAATGTATCAAAACTTGACATTACCAAAATTAATGGTTTTCGTGGAAATCTTGCAGACATGGTCTCTGATTTTTGGGGTCATTAGCATTTGGAGTACCAATACTTTTTTACAGACATCTGGCTCTCCAATCTTTAACATTTGTAGCAAAAGAGTTCATTTCAATCTGTGCAGAGAAAGACATTACAAGTAAAACGTTTACGAGGTACTTACCAAGGTTCTTAATGAGATTCTCTGACTGGGATCTACATCAAGAAATGCCCCAAATATTTTTTTGGCTACATCTCTTTTCAGAGAAGACCTGCATTCAAATATTAGAGAGCTAGAGAGCTCGAATTCAGGCACATCACATGTGAACTATTTTTCCATATACGGTTGGCCTCACGCTTTTTTATTTAAATTTAGTGTTCAGATATATAAGCTCACCTGCTTTGATCACTGCACATTAGGACAACATACTTGTCATCATGACCTTTGAATATCCGAAAGAAGATGGCAGTTTGTTCGGTTAAGTCCTTCGAAGCCAACGCTAACAAACCAAATGGCCCTAGTACCCCTTTTACGGATGAATTCTTTTGACTACAAAGTTGTTGGGGATCAACTGATTTTTTATCCATCCGCTCGACACGATCTTCTAAATTTGGCAATTGGAATGAGACTTCTATATCAGCCTGGAAAGAATCAAATTCCAATTCTTAAAATTATGATTTTAGTATAAATTGAAAAGATTTTTCTGATAGAAAAGTCAGTCGATAACACAAGGCATTCAAGAAGTCGATAAGAGCATTTAAGAAGAGGATTTCAGCATATACCCGTGAAGCTGTTATGCCTGAAATTTCAAGCACAGTTCCACCCTTTATTTCTATATTATGTAGAGAGACTTCTCTTGCCCGTAGTTTTTCGAGTTCTTTGATTGGCCATTGCACTAACTGCTTCCCTGTTTTGTCTAGCAATACTGTTCTTGGAATTGACTGCCAAAAATCCAAGTATCAGGAAGTTGCCAAAACGAGTGGTAGCGCCAAAGTGCAGTCTAGATTCATATTTTCCATCAAACTCTTTCCGTGTGAAATATTCGTAAATTGGTGGCCATGAATTATACCATGTTAAGATTTCGAAAAAAAAATCAAGAAGCAACTAAATCGCCAAAAATGAAGAAAAGAAAAGATTAGACATAGATTACCTGAATTCCAGACCATCCTTTCTTGATATCATCTGACTTACTATCAGCCTCGGTTACCCATCCCCACAATATCCTTCTCTTTTTGTCACTGTCATAAAATGTTTTGGAAGCATAGAACATACCATAATCATATCTAAGATGCGTAAAACTATCCATGAAGTCAACATCAACACTATATCTATCCGTTTTCGAATCATAATTTCCTATTACATAGTAGTCGTGATCACTAAAACTCGCCTTTAGGACATGTTTAGTTTTTCGACCACTGAAAGATGAATGGAGCCCAATTCTACGACGACCACTAACCGGGTAAAAATCAGGACACTCCCACATTCCTGTTTTGGTTGACAAATGAAGAGGATTCCGACTCCTGGTCCAGCTAACAAAATCTTTACTTCTATAAAGAATAGCAGTTCCATGGCCATTAATTTGGCTGCCTATAATTACACGCCATATTTTATCCGATCCCTGCCACGCAGTCGTAGGATCTCTATACATATCTGGCTTTATGTCATTAACTGAAGTCATCATCGGATTCATGCCATTAACCGGAGCCATCACTGGATTACGATCCAATTTTACCCATTCTCTAAGCAGTGGATCAGACATATTTTTAGGCACTGCCAGATTTTGAACCTGGTGGTTTTCAAAGTTATTTCCAGTGTATAGAATGACAGGTTTTTCGACCCCGGGAAGAATTGTAGCAGAACCAGAAAAGCAGCCATTAATGTCATAAGGCTCAGTTGGATTAATAGCATTATCAAGATGCATCCAATCAATAAGATTATATGATACAGAATGTGCCCATGAAATATTTCCCCATACTGCAGCATAGGGGTTGTACTGATAGAACAGATGGTAAACTCCCTTATGGTACATTGGTCCTGTGTGACATAAATGTTTGTCAATTGAAATCATAACAGTAATATGACTAATATTTTTCATCCGATTAATTTCAATAAAAGGTTTTGTTAAGAATCTTCTTTCGTCACTTCATTGTGCAAAATTACATCTACTACAATGATATAAAAAAACTATCAGAAAGGGACACTTTACCATTTGGGTCTTCAAATTCATTGATAAGCAATCACAGTTTCAGCCCCATTGAAGAAACAAGAAAACTAATCCGTATCAGAAATATAAATACATACAAGTGAAAAAAAAAATAGCATTACTCAAAAAAAAAAAAGAAAAAAGAAAATTTCCTAACCATTCATCCAGTTTTTGGGAGGTTGAAAATGGTATGCAGTCCTGTAAGGCTGAGAAGCTCCAGCTTTAATTCCATGGACGAACAAAATAATGTGCAGCAAAAATATCCAATACACAGATCTCTTCATCTTTGGTTTTACTTTAGATAGGAATGGATTTGAGGAACACGGAAAACTTACACGTAAGGCTCTTATATATGGACAGCAATAAAACATACATGGAACAGAATTATTTTTCAAAACGACTTCTTATACATAATGGATAAATGCGTCACATATAGAATATGCGAATAAAAAATTGTTTGACCATATATATTTATAATTTAAACACTCGATCGATAAGGTTTAATTTTACTTTATCATTAAAACGTGCTCTTATTTTAAATTTTGATCCATAGAACAAGAAAGAACAGAAATTTAAATAGCACTAGGACTATGTAAACAGAAATTTAAATAGTTCGAACCATGTGAAACCTTATGGGAAATTTTATTCAACTTGTAATCAAGGCATGTCATTCTTATCATCAAACTATCAATTAGTTAACACGTTTTGTATTTGATAACAATTTTATCTCCAAAATCCGTTGAAATGGCGTAAAATAACTTATTTGTCCATCATTTAAAAAAAATTGTAAAAAATATTTTTCCCTCGTTTCAAAGCATGAAAACAAAATCATCAAGTACAATACTTACTAATTAATGGAAGTTTGAAGATAAAAATTCGACGTAAAAAAGTTAAGAAAATAATTGCAACGATGAGCAAAGATTGATGAACTTAACTGTAATTAAAATATGATGTATCAAATAAAAATTGTGATATCAATATATCAATCTAGAACCTATTGAAAGCAAATGACTAAAATGTCCTCGACTTCAAATGAATAAAAGACTGAAACAAATTTAAATAACTTAAAAATTATATTATATCCTAATTACTTGAAGAGCATTGCACCGGCTGCTATCGTCTGTCCCCATGAAGGTTGGCCGAACATGCCCTCGTTTCAAGAATTAGCTGTGTGCCAAATTACACTATCAAAATATTTGAAATAGTTTATCGTGGATTGTCTTGAAGTCACAAATTTACTCATTTTCAACGAAAAAATCAAACCATCTTCTTTATGAGGAGGAGATGTTTATATTGAAGACAAGATTTAGATACGTTAGTTTTTCAACTTGCTAACAATATTTATTATCATCATAGATATGATAAGTACAGAATTTTAATAAAATAATAGTTACGAGCTAGGAATTTGAAGTTGAACTGTTAAAAAGAGAAAATCATAAACCAATTGAGAAAAAGAAGAAATAAGAAGAGTCCATGAGAACTCACGTAACTTTCAATTCGGGTGTCATATTTACACGAGCGAGTACAATTTAGAAGTGTTTTTCAGTAAACTGTAATGTTTTGTCGGGGTGACGTTTGGCCTATGGCCACCAACGTCAAACATTTGGGGTCAAATTCCAAAGTTTAGAAGTATGTTTTAGCGTTTTTACTTTTTTGTTTTGAGTCAATTTAAGAATTTTTTGTAGTTTCCTAATTCTATTAGTCTACAAAATTAGGATTTCTTTCTTGACTCTTTAAATATGTGGTAAGGTTTTAAAAACCTTACAACCATTTTTAAATAATAATATTTCAATTTTCCGTTTTTGGTGAATTTTAGAACTTCTCATGTCCGTTCGAGCGAAAATCAAACAACACCATTTGTGTGTTACGAACAAAACATTTTATTATTAATATTCTCGTTTTCATCTTGCGTCAGAATTTATCAACATTTTTCTCGACTTTATGGAACAACCTCTTTAAAGAGTCACGTATGTATCCAAATATATGGATAGAGTGTTTCAAGTTTCAATGAATGATTGATTATTCATCGATAGAAGAGTAAAAATACTAAGTTCAGGGTTAAAATTGTAGAGCTAGAATTCTAATGAGAGAGAGTTTTATTCTGAGTTAGACACCTGAAGAACTTCAAGCACTGGGAATATTGTCTTTAGGACGTTAGTCTTTGTAAGTCACTATCTAATCCAAATCAATATTTTAATAGGAATGATTTTGTATATTTTATCATTTTATAGTCTCTTGTTTATTTTATATATTGTGTTTATTAAATTTTTGCGAAATTCCAACTGGGAAACATTTATGTAATTTTATCATCGATCATTATATAAATAAAGAGTTTTTTTTTTTATCATTCTAAACAACTCACGGGACAAAGGAACACTACACCGCTTCTGTTTGGTAGAGCCGTAGAGATCACAATTTTAATTTTAATCAAAGTCAAAATTGACAATTAATTTGAACCGTATATTTTATGAGATTTACAATTTTTTAATCACACATTTTATCAAATTTTATTAAAATTTACTAAAAATCTATCTTTAATCCCCACTCGACAAAGACATGTATATTACTAAGATTTTCCCTTGATCCGTGCAGCTTGCATCTTGGAACTACAGATATAGACATGCCAGGACATACTTTTTCATATATTTTGAGACAAGACAGATTAAGTCCAACCAATAACACCATACTTGTACGAGAGGGCTGTTTTATATGTATGCATCTTTTAGTTTTGAGTACGGATGGCGATAAAATTCGATTAACTTGAGACCCGCGGAGCCTCGACCTAAACAGGACGAAGATTTCTTACCTCTTGGGTTGGTGGGAGCAGGATTGGTATCTACTGCCCCACCCTCTCCGTTTAGCATTTTATTTAAAAAGAAAGAAAAAATTTCAAATACAGTTTGTGCATACAAGTTCTATATCCCGTGTTTTTGTTGACGTAAGAACTCGCAGCCGCTACTCGCTGCAAGCCCCGACCACCTCAAAGAAGCGGAGGCTCGACCACTGTGCATTAAGTAAACTCCGCTCCATGTGCAGTAACTCATAAACCACACATGAGAGATAAACCGCACTAGACAAGCTCGGTACGACGAGCTCGACCGAGGAAGTGTTAACAATGGATTCAAACTCGTGACTCCATATTGTGTTTTTTCGTTGTGTGTCCTTTCTGTATACATACATTGATATTTATATGTAAATAGACGATGTTTACATCACATCTATTTCTTAAAGCTGTTCTTCGAAAAAGTAAACAAAACTCTATACCTTTAAAGTGTGTGACTTAAAATTAAAATTACAAAAGATCTTTTGAGAAATTTTTTTTGACATTCTTCTTTTCCGACTTCCTTCACTGTTTTGTCTTTTAATAATTGTCCTTTAAATAATGTTCACTGTCCCTGCGTCTTTACTCCATTGATTATTATCTTCGAATTACTGCACTGAGTTTCAACTTCAAATTTGGACAGATAACATAATTGCAAAATCTGCTGCTTCGATAATATTCGAAAAACTGTAAATGGGACCAAATTTGTCTAAAACAACATGATTACACGATAAGCAATGTGCACCAGTATATACGTGCATTATAAGAAATTAAGATAAAGTACAGCTTGCAAATGGTTTCAATGTACATCAAGGTTCGTACCATATCAGGCTTCCCTGAATCAGGTATTTCCCGGGAAGGCTTCCAGCAGATGGTGCAAGGTACGTGATTTTCTTGCTGCGCGTGTCATATGAGAGTAAAGATTAATAATATTATCAGCTCAAGTACGAAAATTGTTTCACTAATAGAAGAGTTTAAATTCGAACCTATCAAAGTCAAGGTCGGTGATCCAGATGAACCCAGCAACATTACTGGCAAAAAAATGGAAAAGGTTATGAGAGAATTATTCGACAAAACACTGACTCCTCTATTTTGGAATATGCAGGAAAATTATGTAAATAAGGTCTGTAATCAAACAGTTTGCTGCACAAAAAAGAGAGCACTTTGGAATTTGTTGGCATTAACCAAGCATTTTCCTTTTGGTTTATCTCAGCAACAACAGATATGACCTTGGTGGGTGGTTCCATTCGAAGTATTGGAGATGAGGTCAAAGTAGTTATCAGTAACAAGGGGGAAGATAAAAGGGAAAAAAACTATACTCATCTGTAACGATTGAATCCAGTCTTCAGCATACCCCCTCACATATATAGACTGAATTCAAGTTTTAGTCTTCAAGTTCTATAGCCGCCCATTTATAATTGGGTCCTCTATAACAACTTTTGAGCTTTTAGACGAAGTGGTTTAGCATAATGGCTAATGTGTTGTTTGTCACTAGACTGATAGAAAATTCTCGTATTTGACCATTTAAAAAGGAAACTTTGAAACTGACAATACCTTGAAATAATTTCATCTGGTTCTTTGGCAAATGAGACAGCTAGGACTGAATGGAGCAAGTCTCGGTTAATATTAACAGGGGTCAATCTTGTAGGATCTGCAGCCGGCTCTGCACCAATTGGCAGAGCTGAACGTGGGGCCTGTGGTCCTCCACCTATTCGGTAGATGCATAAGTCACTGAAATTTGCAACATTAGAATGTGGAGAAAGATCATTCGAAAGGCCATAGAAATATTCCTGCAATGAAAACAAATCAAAAGACACTTCTTTATGTGTCAAAGGAATAACAAAACATATGTTTAAAGGTAACATACTTTTGTGAAAAGGCATTACAATCATGGAATTAAGGACATGTTTGGGTGGGGCTTATAAGACGCTTTTTCTCTATATCTCATAAATAACTATAAATCGCATGTACTAATTTGGCCACATAAATTTAATTTTTTATTAAATCTTAATTTTATTTTTGGAAAGGAAATAAAACATGTGCTACTAATATAGGGAAATTTGAAAAGAGCATGTATGGCTTAGCTTAAAAAATTCTTTGATTTTACTTTGAAGTATAGAAGTAGAAGTAAGTTTTAATACAAGCAATTCCTTTATTAATCAAAATTAGGAATATGTAAGTTAATTATTTTGACGATAATAGTAACATACTAATATAAGAGTTACTTTTAAATAACTCTTCTTTTCTCCAACACACACACACACAGAAAAAGTATCGCATCCACATGTCTGTCAAACATTTAAATTTTTCTTATTTTTAAGCTTATCCAAACATGCTCACCATCGTGATTCCATGAAATCTACAAGTATTTGCATTACCCGTATTCTATGAGACCTGGCCTTCTGACGGAATTTTGCATTTCTCGATACAACACCACCGGACTTTTGAAGTTTCACTACATCCACATTAGCCTTGTTTTTCAAAACATCTTTTAGCATGCTGCAAAGCTTTTCCTGCACAATGTCCGTGCGTATAAAAATGGAAAGTAGATCAACGTTCTACTTCTAAAGAGGCACCCAGAACGCAAATAATTTATGATGAATAGATTTCAAGCTCGACGGATATAAGGATGCCCGTGAATCGCCCCTAAAATGGGAAAATAAGGTGGAAGAAAGCCAAGTTCCTCAGATTTGTAGGAAGGGGAGGGACAGTTTCACAGTTTCATAACTACCTCTTAATTTCAGCTAAAAATTAAGCGTCAAGCCCCCGTTTGGGAAGAATTTATAAACGGTTTAATTTATAAATAAATAGAAATGGTCGTGGATAAGTACATAGTATTTGTAGATCCATTGGAATCTGTGGTTGAAATTGAAGTTTGACCATTTATAAATGATTTATAAATTTTGCCAAATGGAGGCTGAATTAAAAGGTCAAGTTTAAAAAACTTTCTTCATTTCCTCTATAAAGTTTTCCAAGGAAATCTGCTTGCACAAACCAGAAGTAGAAGGATTATCACTTTTCAAAACTATCAGGCTAGGGTTGGGATTGTAACTTGCCAAGATAAAATGTAAAAGCAGTAGTTGCTTAAACGTCTTTAAATGCTGAGTTCTCTACAAGGGACTGAATCATGGGATGGATGGAGAACTGTGTATTACAGGATGATGCAGAGAGAATTTATTAAGGCTATATTTAAATAATCTATAAATCAGCAAAAATAGCAGAAACTTGCATATCAACAGTGAAAGTTATGAGAGAGAAAAAGCAAATGGGAAAAGTGAAATGCGTGCTCTTGGGGAGAATATATTCACATAAATCATGTCCCTAGGTCATTACACCAAAGCAGCATAAATGATCTCGGTTCCGCACCCAACCCCCCACCCTCTCTCCCCCTCTCCTGATGGTGCGGGGGGTGGAAATATAAGGGCTCATCCCATTTACAACAAACTAACATTGTAGGGGTCCTCCAAGGTGCGCTGTTAGTTTTAAACAGCAAAAGCTGAAAATATATAACAAATCCAACATATCAAAAAAAAAAAATATTCAGTATGATGACGTTGGTATCATCATATTATTTGATGAACATATAGGATTCAACTTCATATCCAGAAACAGAAAAAAGACCATACCTGGCCCAGAACAAGAATAACATTTGCATTAAATGTATCAATTGCATGGAGCAGCAACTGCCATAAAATGAGGATAAAATATTAGAAAACATAGTTTACATTTTATCAGTGGAATGAACTTCATATTTAATTCATCAAAAAAGTTTGCAGTGATACAAAATCAAGAAGTCAGATACCTCGTAACCAATGTTTTCTATCCATCCCATGGTATTTATCACCATGCCTGCAGCTCGAGATTCGGCATTTCCGGCAAACTGTCTCTCCAAAATTTGAGCAAGCTCCTTCACAAGTACTTTGTAAAGATCAACATTAACACTGAAAACACCAAATTCGAAATAGAGGAAATAGAAATCAGAAGTTGCCTGATAGAAATGTAGGAACTAGATCAATATGAGTTATTGCCAAGCACAATGAAGTATGCAATAATAGAGCAAAGGTAAATTTCTTTAGTAAAAAACCAATAAAAAATGCTTGTCAATTACCTAGGAGTCGTGTGCCCATGGAAGTAAACTAGAGGCATATCAAGAGGTATTCCTTCCACTGGATCAATGGGCAGTTCAATTGGAGTTGCAGCAATGCAACCAGGAATAGTTATAGATCCTTGACCAATGTCTAAATCTACAAAAGTAGGTTTCCATCCCTGTTTAGCTGCCCAACTAAGAAGCATCCTTGACAAGGTACTCTTTCCAGAATCCGTAGGTCCCACAACAATAACCCGAGGACCCTGGATAAATAGACGGGAATAAATACTTATTTTACAGACCCGAGTGCGCGCATAAGTTTTAAAGTTTGCATAGTATTGAACTTAGCACGAAAACTTGGGCAGTAAGAATAATTGATCATAATAGAGAGAATTATAGAGAAATATAAAGGTCCATTTGATTGTAAAGATGGAAAATGGGTGAAAAAAAAATGAATTCCAGATAAAATAATTGCCTAGAACTAGTTTTCCAAAGAATTGTTAAGTAAGTGTGTTTAATTGGTATAATTTTCCACCCGGAAAATTTTAAAATTTTGAATCTTTTTGTGTTTGTTTGGCTTTATTTCACGTGGAAATTATCCATGTGATAATTTTTTCCACAATTGACTATAAAATTTGTTTCCATTGCCAANAAAAAATGAATTCCAGATAAAATAATTGCCTAGAACTAGTTTTCCAAAGAATTGTTAAGTAAGTGTGTTTAATTGGTATAATTTTCCACCCGGAAAATTTTAAAATTTTGAATCTTTTTGTGTTTGTTTGGCTTTATTTCACGTGGAAATTATCCATGTGATAATTTTTTCCACAATTGGTTATAAAATTTGTTTCCATTGCCAAAAAGTAAAATAAAAAAATAAAAAAAATAAACAAAAAAAATATATATTTTCAAGAAAATCATTTTTTTCATCAAAGTTTAGTGTTCGTTTGACTTTGTTTTACATGAAAATTGTCCATTAATATGAAATTTTTTTTTACAATTGGTTATAAAATTTGTTCCAATTGGAATAAAAAAAAAAAAAAGGAAAAATCAGCTGACCTGGGAAATCATTTTCCCACCTAAATGTTGGGAAAATTGTTTCCTTAATT
>CAIGRP010059078.1:0-18390 GCA_903798385.1 Fraxinus cuspidata | reverse complement strand
ACTCAAATTAATAAATAAACGACCTTAAATAAAAATTGTAGAGAAGATTATGTGATTGGATAGTTAGGATTTCCGACTTCATTTAGGTTATTTATTATACATTTAATTCCAATTTATTCAACCATTTTTCATACGTGTCAATGATCGAATTATCTTATTGTATTTAGTGATCTCTCTCAGCAACACTAATCCTATTCATATGCCCGAACTTATTATATCTCTATATAGGCCTCAAAGGCAAGACATGTCGGACTGGTCGACACCTCTAACGTAGGGGCTGGGAACATGGAAACATAGAGTAAATAACACCACACCAATTCAAACAGATTACAGAAATGAAATTATACCAAGCAAAGAAGTAAGATATTCCAGTTTGACAAGAGATAAACTCACTAGATCTTCTATGAAGAGAGCTATGAACTTTAAAAAGTCTGCAGAAGCTTCTCTGCCAGCTTGAGTGCAATCGAGAGAATCAGTACAATGATCATTCAATGCGTCCTTCATAATTCCGTCCAATCCAAAAATCGAACAGCAAAATTACACACAAGGTCTTTTTTTACACTTGAATGCAATGATACTGAACTCGTATCTTCATCAGAGCTGCAACAGGAACTCTCAAACATTTGCAGATCGAGAAACTCAAAAAAAAAATTAGCGACTTTAGAATGGCAAATAAGGAATTCGTAATAAGATTAAAACCATCACAAAAAATCTTATTTCATTATTGTATCTTTCACTAGTGACTCCGAAAAACTTACATGGAATACCAGCCAAAAGAATCACATCTACATTCCTCACGAAACACCCAGTAGTAAAAATCAAGGGAAGAACAAAGCTGATCTGTGGCTCACAAAAACACCACCAAGCTTGTATGTATGTATTCTATAATATTGACATTTCTTCGAATTTTTCTAAATGAGCTATCATGAAATCCGTACATAAAAGCAGAAGTTTTATGACCCCAGAACAAAAGCATGAATCTCTGCCCAGGTTGAAACTGTGTAAAGAACTCCCGATAGACCCTTCCAACTAGGTGAGCCATTTTTGGCATACTGTTTCTGTTTCTTGACCACACCAGGGAACAGAGGAACAAAAGAAACACCAAAGTGACTTCCCACTCGTCTCAGACTTGAACTTGAACCTATTACAATGCCAACATCTGCCTCAAGCAAGCAAAGCAAGTCACCCACTGAATCTCCAATATATACTGTCAGAGTCTTTTTGTCCTTCTCGCAGGTATGCAGAATATCAGTAAATGCTTCAACCTTGTCAATGGGAGATGCAATCCGCATAACAATTTCACCAGTAGAGGAAGATTCTTTGTAGACAAACTGGTTTGCATGTACATTTATAATGTCTAAACCACCTACTTGAAATCATTAGAAACGCATTAACATAGAAACAAAGAATACTCCACAAGGTATTGTATTGCAATGGAACATAGACAATTCATTGGAATGCCAAGTTCGAAGTACAGGTAAGATATAAAAATATAGTACACAAGAAAATGTTTCCAGAGGACAACAAAATGCAAAATTCTATTTCATACAATTATTCCTTTTAAACTTTTGATACCACGTTTCCATCCATTCTCCCCTTGGTCTAATAGGGATTTCTGCTGCTCCAGTATCTTGCCAGTTTGTTGATTACTAAACAGGATAGTTTTTACTCAATGGTCCTGCTAGTCATAAGATACTCATTTGTACAATTCAAAGATGAGTTCCATACAAGTTCTGTTCTATACGTGATGGATACTAAAACTTCCCACAGATGTATAAACGAGTAACATCAAGAATTTCCATCACATCAATGGATGGTTACTAGCAACCGTTGTCCCAAAAGCTATAAAGCACAGCTATGGACACGGGACACCGACATGAGATACACTGGTCAGGGAAACATCAACTAATATAAAGATTATATATGTATGGGTAGTGAGTCCATGTGCTAGTACTAATAGTGAGAACAGTATATAGACGTAAATTACATACTCTTACTATTACTAATTTACATGAACATACAGCTCTGGATATTTTAAATGAAGCCTGCCAGTTACTATGAACTCAAATCATAGAGACAAAAATTGGACTTTTTGTTCAAAAGAACAAAAAAGACTTGGTGGCATTATGACTGAGGTGTCAGTTAGAAAGAACCTATTTGAAAACAGTCTAATGCGACATCTGACTCAAAGGCTCCTTCCTCCTAGGTCGTTGTTGATATGGATCAAGAGATACCGGTGCTATAAATTCTTGAATTAAATATCAAACATGTAGTGCAACTACATACTACAACTATTACTAATTTACATGAACATAAATCCCAAGATGTTACATCAACATCGAACATGTATAACCACATAATTAGTTTCAGTCACTATGGTGCATCAACTGGCTAATGGTTCCAGGCCATGTATCAAACAAAAAATTGAAAGTGGGAGAAATAAAAGTGAACCAAAATGCCAAGAGATTTTGAAAACGACATTTTAACTGAAAGCTAATTTGTTTACGTGTCTCAGTTGCGGAAATTATTATTGATCCCTTAATGAAAGAACCCAAGTTATTTCAAGTTTCTGATTATACACGAACTGTTCATAGACAAATATATTCAGATCAGATAATGGAGGTTCTATAATTTTGATGGAAGATAAAGAAATTTGGAGATGCACTTTGCCCCCCTTGAATTTTGACTAAAACCGTCAGTTATTGAAACGTGGATGTCAAAATTCAAGTCCCACAGCTGATTTTTCACAAACGAAAAAGTTGCATTTACTGGAGTATTAAATATATATTATAATTTAGGTGCTTATGCTGAACCTTTTTTGTTTTTATTTGTCTTTTTCTAGGTCTTCAAAAACTAAAAAAAGGGGCATGATTTCTTATTTTTTATTTTTAAGTTCTACCGTTGAGTGTGCACAGGTACATAGTTCATGTTTAACTAGAATGCAATGTAAAAAAAAAAAAAAGTTAAACCCCTACATGTTAAAAAATGTGATTAATCCTCATAAATAAATTCTAAGGGTTCAATCAGACAGATGGAAACTATATATAATAGCCATATGAGAAATACAACAATTCCAGGTTCTGGCTAGAAAAAACTCACCTGATGAAAAAGCAGGCCTAATGAGATCATCACACCAACAATAAGAAAGAACATGGATGTTTGTGTTCAACTTTTCATTCCTTGTGAGACTCTTGAAGAAACTAGTGCAACCATCTTGAAAAAGCAGGCGTTCCCCAGCTCGTTTTATATCTTCAACATTCAAACCTTTAAGTACCCAAGAATATATCACCCTCAAGTTTGCTCTTTTCTCAAATTCTGAAAGTTGCTCAAGTGCTTTACGCAGACCTTCATCATTGAATTGTTCAGCTGCATAAAAAGATAAGCTTTCAAGCTTGTCAATCCAAGTTTCTCACCAATTGACACAGTATTAATAATTAAAAAATTGCAAAGCATGAAGATTGTACTAAGCAAGATATGATAACACGCCTTTATCAGAAAGCAAGATGTCCTCTAGACAATGTTCATACTCTTCAGTGTACATCTTGGAAAGTTCTTCCCAAAGGCTTCTCAAATCAGCCGAAGACATTCGAGAAAGTTGATTTTCTGATATATTTTTTTGATATGATTTTGGGGCTGTTAAAATGGCTATTTCAGCCAAGATGGCAGATGAATCTACAACAGTGCATGTCAAATCAAAATCGGAGAACAAAATTAGACGATCTTCTGCTGGATTATGTTCTGTCAAGAGAGGAACAACAGTTTTCTGAGCAAGTGGCTGAGCTAAGAAGAACTCTATTTCCAGTTTCATAGCTTGATGGTAGAGCTTTTCAATGATATCAAGCTCTTCGCCTGTCAAAGACACACTTAGTTTTTCCAGCAAATCCTCGGTTTGCAGAGTCACAGCCTAAATCGAGATAAAAGCATTAGAGAGTTGTAAGACCATTATATATAAATTTCCTGTAGTTGGTGAAAATTTAAGTTTGCGAACAAATGGACAAAGTAAAGGTTTCTCAGTATTAAATAAACCTTAAAAGCTTCAGAGGAATAATTGTTGATCCATTTCTGATAGGGATGAGGGCTTTCACTGGGATCACGAAGTGCCTGCACCTTTTTACCTAGAAAGGCATAAAGCCTCATGCAAGGTGTCATAGCACCAAGTGTATAAGCAGCCAATATCGTTTTCTCAAAAGGCATTGCTAGTTTACCAGGGTCTTTCACTCCTTCAACCTTTCCGGAGGCTGTGGCCAGCAAAAAATCTGCATACTTGACAGTTGCAGGATTAGGAACACTCTCTTTGGCCACATCAATACCCCATTCCTGCGAATCTCAAAACAAATTAACATTACCTTGAGAAAAAAGAGGAGTTAATATGCATGTGATCTGCAACTTGATTGTGAAACAGAGCACATCATATAGAGTCAAATGATAGAAACTCCCATTACAACCATGTTGATCCTTACAGTGATCAAGGGCTCAACCTATCAGGGCTTAAGCATCAAGATAGAATTAGAAAAATATACCCATATAATAATGTTTCTAATTGTTTGAGCAGAAAAGCAGATTCTCTGTATCTAACATTCTTAATGTGATCCAGAAGCTTTATGCAATGATCCTTGAAACATGTTAGGAAGCAAAGTGATGAGCTGAGGCAGGCCTAAGCTAAGTGCTATGGCATGTATCAACATTTGTTTGGCCTAGGTGTGATGACAATCACACATATTCACATGGGTGCAACCCAACTCTCTCTGAAGTTTTTTGAGGAAATAAAATTCCGCAAAAATATAAAAAGAAAAGCACATTTGGCACAGCCTGGCTCTCGGCTTGGGAAGAAATGAACAATCCAGCAGATGGAATTTGACTTAAAGAGCCAGAATTCCATCTTTGGCCTTAAGCAAACTCCCAAAGGTCACCTTCAGTACAAGATTCTTCTTTCATCACTGTCCTTGACTAAAAGCATGCCCAAGTAGTCCTATCAACAAATCACAGACTCAGAAGAAAGTAATGCTCCATAGCACATTCTACAGACATTGGGTCCCGAAGAGCATGGCTACCAGCTTACATGCAGTTCATAAATCATTTTTTGTTGGAAATTAGAGAACGAAATAAAATTATGGAAAATGACTTTTGTGTCAATTTCAACCAAATATTTGGACTTTATTCGATAGTTAAATTATGAATATAAATAGACTAATTTGTTTTACTCGTCGAGTAGATCGTTGTGATATATTTGGAATCTCAAAATCAATTCCGGATGAATGAGAAATTGTGGTCCAAAGTTGTATAGAAAAGAGGAAAGAGACTGTCGCTCGAGCGACAGGCTAACGAGAGAAGCTTTGATGAAAATGTGTCACCATCGCTCGAGCGAGAGACCAGCGACATGTTAGCGATAGCAAATGCTGCGACTTTTGGCAAACGTTGCTGAGTTTAGGCACCGCATTTCACTCACAACCTTTCATCTTCTATATAAAAGACCATTTGGATGTCCATTATGCATCTCATATCATTTGCATTGAGCATAATATCAAAAACTCTTGCAAAATACTCTCCAAAAGTCATTCTAAAACCCTTTTTTCTTGTAGAGAGAAAATTTCGTTCTAAGTTCGCTGTTGCTTGTGGTTTGAAGTGCTTCTATCACAAGTTGTATCTGTTGTATCTTGGGAGACAAGTGCCGTAGTCCGTTAACACCGTTGCGGGGGAAATATTGTTTTGAGAAGAAAGTGTTTTTCACTTGCCTAGGATTTCAGTTTTCATTTTATTTTATTCTTCTTATCTTCTTCCTTTCCATTTCTAGAGTTTAATTAAGCTCCTGTGAATTAAACTTGAATATTTTCTTTGCCTTAACAACCATTTACGTATACTTACTGCGTCGACATTTTTTGCTTTCCACTTTACCGTTTTTTTTTTTACCAAATTGAATTAACCCAATTGACCCCATAACAAGTGCGCTCAATAGAATTACTTCTTAAAACTTTTATAGAAATATAATAAAAGGTATAAGACAACAATAAGTTTTATAGCAAACTAATAAACGGAAAAAAGACAATAATATCACCAGCTTTGGGAACTTGGACCAGTAGGATTTAAAAAGAAAAGAAAATCAGAAGTCCTTGGTTAATAACCGTAACCCATGTATAATGGAAATTCAAATCTCACCGGTAGGCATGACGGTCAGGTAATTAACATGAAAGAACAAATGGGACACATCGAGATGACAAATGGTTGTTAATTGAATGACCACAAGGAAGAAAAACCAAAGAGAGAAATCAATGCAAAAAACTTCCAGTATTCCAGGCTCACCCAGTATCGATGCATCTTCAGATAGAAGACTGGAAACTTTGACATCCTTGCATACTAAGAACCGTAAAATACAAAGATCCCTGTCCTCTACAATTTTAACAGTCAATATAAGAAGAAACAATTCTTAAAACACACAAAAAACAGATGTGGATGCAGAGTCTTGATACTTACTTGAACAAACGAATTGTGCATTTTGAGCTCTTCAAGAACGCTCTTCCTCAGTTCGCTAATACCAACCTTTGCATCATCATCTTCTGCACACTCTTCAGCCATTTCGTACCTAAGTATCATTTTCTTCACCAATATCAAAAATCCTAGCAATTTTCCGCCTATCTATGATAAAAGTGTTTTGACCAAAACTTAAAATCCAAAAACATAGAAAACTGTACCCATAGGGACATAGGTTTGTATTTGGAAGCATGTTGGTATCTCAAAATTGAAACTAGAATGATTCCACTTGATTTAACTTGATTTTCAAATTCTGATGTAAATGCGACAATAATTTGCTCTACATTAGAAAGAAGGAATCTTCCAACCTCCTAGTGTCTCATAAGGTTGGACTGCCATGTCGAAAGACGTGCATCTCATGTGCCATGTATCTTAATTTAGTCTTCTGCTTTCAAATAATTAAGCAAATGATTAGTTTACTAGTCACTTTTGCTACTCTCGCTGCAAATTGATTCTCTTAGCATCCGGAATGTAACACCTATCATTATGTTTATGAGGGAAATGAGCAATTACGAAAAAATGAAAAAAGTGTGGACATATGGCTGGTACTGAGAAAAATAATAAGATCAAGACACAAGGGCAATGTGCGGGTTAGCAGTCAAAACATGGGAAAGGGGTTGAGAAATAGCACACATCATAACTTTGGGAGGAGGTTAACGTAATGTGCTTGAATTATGAGATTAGAGTTTGAATATTATTTCGTGCAGAAACCACTCCAAGCTTGCTTACCCAAAGAGGATAACAATGTAGTCCACTATTAAGACAAAAGTCCAAAACCGTTGGTAGTATATTGTGGTACTGACAGACAGTTTGTGTAAAAGAATCTTTGCCATTAAATGGCTCCATATCTATGGTGGGGTCTGTAATGAGATTTTATTCCTTTTACCTATTCACACTGATTGACGGACTGGACCGACTGGTGAATAAATTTATCCCAATTTTAGGAAAATAGAGGTAAAGTTCGATAGTAGTACAGACTTGAACATAATCTCTATCTTTTTTTTCCTTTAATTTTCTTCATATCAAAAAGTTCAAAACCAAAGAAAATAAGAAATATCTGTTGCAAATCATTTTTAACCCTTAGCACTATGAGATTATTACACATGCAATCAGGTTGAGCTCAACCCTACAGAGTTAGTAGATAAGTTTTGCCAATTGGCTCAAGTTCAACCATCAAATACAGGGTTAACTCTTTCAATGAATATCAGGACAGCAGAACTTCCAACATTTTTTCACATATTCTGTGGATAAATGAATAGACCTAAACGAACAAGTAACATTATGAATGAATATATCACAAACAAACAGTGCACAAATAGTCCTTCCCAAAAGTGACCTTATTATTGTGTTGTTAATTGTCATCACTATTCATTGATCCTCCTGCCTAACACACAGTTCATAAACTTTATCTATTGAGTAAACCACAACAATTCTAAGAATGAGATAAATAGAAGAAAGCCATCTCAATATTTTTCGCACACTCCTGAACTCAAACAGACTCTGAAACACCATTCTGGAAAATAGATGAAAATGTCAATAAAACCTAACATTTCTCAATGTCACAGAGCAAAACTACTGATCAATGTCATCGCGGAAATAAGAATAACAAAAAGAAATGGAAAATCAAGGTAATTATAGTACTGAAAAAAAAAACAGATGTACTAATCTGTGTTATCGTCAAGAATATAAAAAATGAAGATAATCATGGTACTGTAAGTCTATAATAGAAATGAACTATTAATATATCTTGTCGACGAAATACAATAACATAGATAATAAAAAGAATTAAAGAAAATCAGGTAATGACAATAATAAAAAGAATTAAAGAAAACCAAGTCTGCAATGGAACCGCTTTCCTAATCTATCCTATTGAGGAAATAAAATAACAATAGAATGACGAGAAAAAAAAAATAACTCAAGGTAATGAACATACTGTAACAGAACAGAACTACTAATCTATGTCATCGAGAAAATACGAATAACTAAAAAAAAAAATAGAAAGAATATCATATAATGATGGTAATGTAATAGAACAGAACTACTGATCAATGATATCGAGGAAATACGAATAACAAATCAAGGTAATGACGGTTACTGACGCTTTCGCAAAGGCGCGGAGGAAGTGAACGTCCTGTGCAATGTAATGGCGAAAAGCATTGAGTTCAAGATTTCCAGAAGCCAAACAGACTATAAACGGAGTGTAGAGAGCCTGAGTCCCTTCCTTTCTGGACTTGATCCAAAACCTCCTTCCTATACCTTCCTCTATCGGCTGCGGCAACTTTCCGGTTGCCGACTTTGCCATTTGAATTCACTGAAATTACCGGTGATTGGAGAAAGGAAATGAGTTGAAATTCCACAAAACGAGAAAAAGATTTTGAGAATGATCTGAAATGAGAAGTAAGAGTTGTTGCATCAAATTGAATCAATTTTCTTTGATTAATTTGAATCTAGTGGTGGCGGTGGAGGAGAGCGGCGGAAGGCAGATGTTTATTTTTACTATTACTGCAAGTGTGTGTAAAAGATGTGTAAAATGGAGATTATTGTTTGGTCACGTTTTGAAGGATACGGCGCGGAGTCCGAAATTTAGCTAATGGCAGCCGGGATTTTAACGAATTCTGTTTATCCGTTTCCCTCTGTTTTAGTAAAATAACAGTAGAGGTCCTCAACTTAGTAGTTGTTTTGTATTTTAATCCCCAACTTTTAGAAATGGAGTATTTTAATCCAAAATCATCTGAGTTTTTTGCACTCGCGACCTCAGTTAAAATGGCGTGTAAAAGCAAGTTTTTTTCTTGTCCCTTTTTTTTTCAACACATAAGTCACCAAGCTAATTTAAAAGTAAATAGTAAAAAAGTAGAATTTTTTCGTCCTACTCATCCTAACATTCCACCACCCTCGTCTTCAAAACGATAGCTTCCTCAGTCCCCCGTCTTCCACTAATTTGCAAAGCGCTCCCCATCCCTTTTAGCTTTAACCACACAATTCATGGACAACTTTTACCAACTTTTCAATCATACGTTTCATCAACTTTTATCAAAATTTGTTAAAATAACAAAAGCTTTGTTTATTTTTTACTTTCACTGCTATTATTTTATTTCAAAATTTATTTATTTATTTTTAAGTAAAACTTTCAATATATATACTCTATACAATACTTTATATGGTAGAATCTTCAGCGGAGTTTTTAGAAATTGTTAGTAAAATTTGTAAGAATGAAATCGATCCTTAGAGTATTTTTCTTACTCTATTAGTAATTAATGTTTATAACAATTTCACAAAAATAGTTACTTCAATAAAAACAACAAACATATAATCTTACATGTTGTCGGTAATTGTTACAATAGACTAAACAATGTTAATTCACTTGACCAAATTCAATTAGCACAACTACTACAATAATTGTTGGAGAAAATTTCCAAGTCTATCTTTCATCCGATACCCCAACTCTTAACTATAAACAACGATAAATAGCAAGAAAAAGAATTATGAAATTCAGATTTCAAAATAAAATAAAATCTTATCCATATTTTATTTATTAATCTAAAATGACAACCACATATCAAAATAACCCTAGTTTGTTTGCACATCAAAATTAACAGCAACATGTCGGCTATACATTTTAAGGAAATTTGCATTTTTCTTCTCTAGCCTTTGCAATCCGTTACAAATCTATCATCGCCTTTTTTGACACCAAACAATGCAACCTTTCACTTAATTTTATTAAGTAACATTTTCATTAATAGATATGTGAGAAAATGTCGTTATCTCACACACGTACACCCCACACATTATTTTACTTCTCCCACCACATCCGAGACTGAAAGGAACCAATTGGTCCATCAACAAAAAGCTCCTCTCATTTTCTCTTCCATGTTTATTTTTTATGTTTTATTACTTTGACATCTATTATTCACATTGTTCGTGTCTTGTTCTTCTTCACCCTCTCTTTTTTAACAATCGTAATATGGAACGAAGGATATGCAGACGTGGAAATCGAATGGGGCAAAAGGCATTGTGAATGGATGCGAACCCAACTAGGCAATTCTTTGCTTTTTAGGTGAATGCAGTGTTTCATACCATGATAATTTCACAAGATTCAAGTACTTAAAACACTATTTTTTCTACAAAATCATTGTGGTGCTTTGCTTGGTATGACCCTTAAATTTGTCACCATCGAAGCAAGTGATTTCTTGGGTTGCTGAATTCTAATCGAAAAGATGACATATTAATGCTTGAAACGAGTGAAGACAGAAATATGCACGCGTAATGTTGGGTTGCAAAAGTGAAAGGATGCTTTTTGTGGATGGACTAGTATGCCTCTTTTGATAAACATAGTGAGAAAAGTTAAATAATGAAAGAGGTGTATGTGGGTGAGATAACTACGGTTTTTCACATATTTTATCAAGGGCCCTACTAGATAAATAGGACCACATCGACCCTGTTCATCCAAGGCGTCGATGTGTGCTCCCTGTTTGAATATGGTCTACACGGCCATCTTCAAACAACTTTACTCTTTTATCAATAGGGGTGTGATTTGTAATTAAGTGAAATGTTGGAGACCTATAGTGCTAAAATAAAAGTTAATGATAGATTGGTAACAGAATACAAAGATTGAGAATAAAAGTGCAAATTTCCCTACCATTTGTGAGACCAGTGAATTAACTTATCTTTAGCATCCAAATGTTATACAACTTGCAAGCTGTAATGCTGAACTTCAATGAACAGATAGGATTATGGGCCATTCACGTTTCATATCCTTCTCTTTAGTCGTTTATATACACCCCAATCCCTGTAATGGCAATTCAACTAGTCCAGTTTATCCGCCCATTCACCTTATCTTATCGTGATTATCATCATGGATTCAAAACCAGTAACAACAACAAGGTTAATTGGCGCTGTTACACTGGCGGCCGGAGCGGCGGGTCCAATTGGGATTGGGAGAAGACTGTAAAGCCCAACCAAAGGTCCAGATTCGGCAACCAATATGCGACAGACGACTATGATGATGAGGAGTTTGGGTTCAGGAACGCCTCGAAGCAGAGGATTTGGTGGTCTGAAGAGTTTTACGAAGACGAGGAGGAAGGATTTGGGATTCTCGAAGGTTCCATTGGTTTTAATTGGATTTTCAAGGTAATACTTTTTTTTTTAAAATATTCTTTTAAGTCTGTGTGTTAGATTAGAGCAAGCTTGGTTAAGCTTAAAAAATGTTTACTTCTAAGTAAACCCACTTGTAAGTGATAAGTAATTTTGAAATAAAAATAAGTTTAGTTACTTCCTTTTGGCGATAAGGGAGTTCGTTGAGCTAATCAATGAGAAGTTTAGCTGTTTAATTAATACATTGGTACACTATATTTTTGTTGGACAATAGGACAAACAAAATTTTAACTTTTTTCTTGTTCATAGCATGCATAGACATACTTTTCGATAAAGTTACTTAGTAACTTTTAAGCTTAGCCAAATATTGTCTAGTATTGGTCAAACATATTCTATGAAGCACAAACATTTTTACTATGTCTTTGTCATCCATTGACACGTCTTGAACATTCTTGAGGCATCGTAGCATGTCATATTTTTTTCAAATATTTTTAAAGTTTTTGACACTTAAAGGCCTGTTCTTTATAGTTCTAAATACTCGTCATGACATCTCAACTCATCAAGCATAAGCAAAGCTCCATTTTGTACAATTTAGAATGCAAAATTAACAAAGTGATTTATAGTTTGGTCCAAAAGTTAATATAACAAATAAATCCTCCAGTTATTTAAAATATTTCACTCTAAAAGAAGTGATAATTTATTTTTAAAAAAAATGTATAGAAGTAAAGGTATAATTTATCAAATGATTAAAGACTTTGTGTTGATATGTCCGCGTCACAATTTTTTGGAAAAAATCACGTGTTTGCATGTTTGTGTCGCCATGTATCATGTCGATGTTGTGGACTGCTGTCCATGGTTCCTAGCAACCAAATTTTTGTGCCAAATATGCCATATTAGTGTGGACTGCTGTCCATGGTTCCTAGCAACCAAATTTTTGTGCCAAATATGCCATATTAGTGTGAAGTTAGATGCCAAGAAGGTAGATGGTAGTGGCTTTAAGGAGCACACATGAGTACAATTGAGATCATGATTATAAGCGCCAGTTTGGCCCCCATTATTTCTCATTATAGTGTGAGGAATAGTAATGCTTTTAAGAATGTGCAATTTTAAAAGAAGTAAAAGTTTTTGGATTTATATGTAATATTATTTTATTGGAGAATGTGCGGTTGATAAGAATAGAAAAAATGAATTATAATTTAATGGGGGCCAAATGGGGGCTAAGTGTTATGCCATTTTCAATTGCGGATAGAAGTAAGGTTGAAGTTTTATGTTTTGGGGAACAATGAAAAGTGACTTGTGCAGTCTTTTCTTCTCACTTTATGCATGTGTAAAAACAAGAATACATTCATTGAGCATGTCTTGTTGTGATTAAAAGTTATTTGTCTTGACTTACTTTTTAGAAAAGTAAACTTTATTAGTAAATATATAGTAACTTCAAAAAGAGGCCAGACTTTCCTCTGATTACCCCGTTGAAGCAGAAAGAAGCCAATAGGTAAGCTCCCCACATTATACTGCATTATTCAAAGAGATAAGGATCGGAGTAGTGCTCGATCCTCCATCTCTAAAGTAAGTTTTTGAACTAAGAAACCCCAAAAAAGTAACTTCTAAAAAGGGTCTAACATGTTTAGCAAAAAAAAAATGCTTAATATTAATCATGATTTGATCAATGGTTGTGGTTCCTCCTATATAAGGAGGGAACCCTAGGCTAATTCACATAACACTCATATTTTCTCTCTTGCTTGCTCTCAAGGTTTCTTTCTTCTCTCACAGCAGTCTACTACTTTGTGCGATTTTATTTGTGACATTTCCTCCATTCTTTGTGAATGTTTCTGTTGTCTTCTTCGTGTTCAAGGTTGAATATATCTTAGTGTTGGGAAAGGATTTAGGCATTGGAGTTGAGGGTCACTTTTTGGTGAAATGTGGGCAAAACTGATCCATTATTCTTTTGGATCCATGCTTGATGTCGAACGAACCTTATGTATATATTTGAGGCGATTTGTTTGTGAAATCTGTGGTTGAAAATTCGATCATTATGGGTAAATTGTTAGAGTGCACAACTAAGAAAGATGTAAAGATTAGGATAGGCCTCCATATTGTTGGACATAAAGTTAGTAATGTATACTGATACACGTAATAGTGGGCTTTCTTTCATGGGAGAAACACCCTTAAAGGTTACTCCAAAACATACACCTATAAAATTGTTTGATCTTTTGTTTTAAGTTAGAAAAATTTGTAGAAATTCACGGGTACTGAATTTACTAAAAAGTTACTTCTTTATGACAATGGTTTGTATTTGACGATTTAGATTGGGCGTGTCACTAAAGTAGTGAGTTGAGTGTTGTTTATGGAGTTAAGCCCTTGTTTGGTAGGGATTAAAATCAGATTTTTAGTATATTTTGATAGAATTTGATGAAATGCGTGGTTGAAAAGTTGTGGAACCTATAAAATATATGGTTAAAATTAATTGTTGACTTTGACCTATATTAAAATCTAGATTTGAATTGATACCAAACAGGGGCTAAATTAGAAAGTGAAACAATAGTTCAATTACGTTAGGGTTTGTCTTGACGCATTGTGTATGGACAATTGATATGTACCTAGGAACTTCTCTGAGCTCTATTTTAGTCTTAGCTTTGTGCTGTGAATTGGTATTAGTGTTGGATTTTTAGATAATTGGAGACATATAGCATAGTTAATGTTAGTGTGACAGCTATTTCATTTTCTATAACCTCTTGACTGAAATATAGCTAATCTATTTGTCCTTTGTAATATGTTATTTATGTTTTCCTTTTTTTCCGTCTTTGATTTACTTCAATCAATATGATGCTCTTCAAAGCTTAGAGCATATAGATGAGTTTAAATAAAAAGTGAAAATTAGATTTAAATAATTTTCTCCAAACAAGTTTGGTAACTTAACTTACTATTTCGTATTTTCAAGTTTTTTTTAAAAAAATGTTTCTTTTGAAAGTAACTCTTACAATACTGTCAAATAAGTTACTTTTTCCATTTAGATCAATAAAAAATTATTTAATTACTTAAAAGAAAATTTATTTTTTAAGTAAACTTTTTAAGCTTAGCAAAAATGCTCTTAGTGGCATGAGTCTGGCATCTCTGCTAGTAATTTTCTCACAATTTGTTTGTTTTCGTCGCTTGATTTAAGTTATTCCATTTTATATTTAAAAAACATACACCTTCATAACCTATAGTCTCTTGTCTTGCGTGTGAAAATTTCACGAATTTGATTCAGAAAGAGGAAATATTTTGGTTAGGCGAATATATTATAGCAAATTAATATATAGAAATATCTAGTTTGAGGTCAGATTTGCACCAGTCATCCAACTTCTCTATCCTTCTGTTGTCAATTAACAAGCTTTGGATTTATTGAGAACAAGGAACTGTTTCTTGTATGATTAGTTGATAATTTGATTTCAAGCACAACGCTTTTGTGGCAACTGACATCAAACGAGGTTTCATATACTGAATTTCTGAATATATATCATGGGAAAAGGCACTATTCTGCTCCAACCTATTGCCTAGCAAGTTGGTCATCAATACTTCATAATAGTCGAACAAATCAGTCCCGAATGATGAAAACTATTCAAATCTACATTAAATCATCACATAACCCTCATGTCACCAACAATTTGAAGCAAGGTTTTGTTTCCTAAACATGGGAGGGTGCCCAGAAATTTGGAGGCATGTTTTCATTACGCCAAGTTTCTATTCAACGAAGTCTGTTTCAGTTAGTAGGAAATGACTAACTCAGGCAATAGGTTGTCAACGGATGGTGCAAGTTTCCGTATATATCTCTCATTCTGTTTGCATTATACGTCATAATTGAGTTGGCTCTAATGCAGGTATTCAGGTCCTTTGGTTGGATGCTTCCAGCTATCATCATTTCACTGCTTGTCGGAACGGGCCCTAATACTATCATCATGGCATTAGCCCTACCTCTTGCACAATCAGCACTTTCATTAGCGGCAAATGTATTGTGGGGAAGGTCTAGGGACACCTCGAGACCGAAATCTAAGGGCAAGAAGTGGACATACACTGGAGATACTAGCAATACCAGAGTCGGAAAGGAGAAACGAAAACATCCTCATACGAGGAGGAAGGAAGCATGGGATTATCGGTCATGGCCATCTGCAAGTAACGCGTCAGCCAAAAGTGGGAAGAGTGACCGACAAAATTTTGGTGGATGGGACGAGTTAGACGAGCAAACAGGAGTGCGCAAAGTGTCTAATACAGTGCCAATTGTGAAGGCAAACAAACCAAGAATGCATGATAAAGTTAATATGAGTAGGAGAACAAAGGAAGGTACTCCATTATTCGTGAGACTGCTGATTGCCGTATTCCCATTTTTGGGGTCTTGGACCAAGTTATTATGATAAATTCTTATGGCATGTTTGGTAAAAGGATGAACAGCATTAAAGAACAAAAATGTTATAGCGCACCGAACATGTCTTTACTGTTCGTTATACTTGCAGGGGGAATTTTTTTCCATTTATTGCAAGCAACCGACTTTGATTGTTATTGTTAATTGTCCCGGACATTTTCCATGCTCAGATCCAAAGCGAAGCAGCTTTACGTTCACGAATGGCATGCGGTGGAATGACTTTGCCCGTGTGACTTGTTTGATAGGGTGTAAGCTAAAATCTTGTCTACGTTTCTAGTTTCTAGTCTCGTCGAGTCCAGCGTGCCAAAAGGTTCTTCTTACCTGTTTTCTTGGTTCCAGCTGTACCATGATCGGAGTTGATGCTTAGTAAATTCTGTTTCATAATGTGCAGTCATTTCATTTCCAAATTAATGAGGAAGTTCAGTTGTAAGTAATTATCTTTTATTAGAGGGAACCAGCAGTGTATAAATTTTTTGTTTTCTCGATTTGTTAATAAATAAATGTAGTTGGGTTCTTGCTTTCTTTTGAATCACTCTGGCGTAAATCGGGCGGGGTCAGTTTCAGAGAGGCCTGGACCAGCCGGATACATGTTTCTCTGTGACCCGTCTTGCCTCTTGGTCGAATTTATTATGTTAATCCCTTTTTTATTAAAATATAATGCTTGTTATTTGAGGCAACATAATTACGGCAAATTAATGTCTTAAATAACAAGCTGTCACATCTGATGAATAATTGGTTTTAATGGTTGTCATTGCTTTATTGTCTTCAATTGTTTCACCATCAGTTGATGAATGAATTTATCACTTATTTCACCATCAGTTAAAATTCAAGTTCTTTCAATCACACTAGAGTCAGAAAAATTGTTAGAACAAGAATTTAAGCAATTTAAAATGTTGTATCTGATTAACGAGTAACGAGCCATTAGTCTACTCATTACGAAATAAAGAAACACGACTATCAAGAAACTTAAAACAATGTTTCAAAATGCAATTACAATATCAAGAAACTGAAAAAACTTAGGTGACATTTGGGAGCAAAGATTTTATGCCACCGAACGTATATTAATTTGTAAGGCAAAATCATGCCCAGCTTGAATCCAAAGCCATGATGGTATTGAGGTTCATGGGGTGCATATAATTGTTTGTACCTGTCAAGATTTGTTCTACAATGAGTCTATTGGCCCTTTCAGAGGGATGAAAAGGGTCCCAAAACACATATTCATCTCTATTTTGGCACAAATTTGACAAAGGTGTGCATAGGCCTACACCGTTATAGAGCCCTTGTCCACAACAAGCTATCTTTGATGTTTTAAATCCTGCATGTCACGTAATTCGAAATCATTGGCATTATTGAAGGTCATCAAGAGCATGTTCCATATACAATACTGTAAAGACTTAAAGAGTTATAAGAAAGAAACAAATTACTTTTTGTATCGTTGAATCATATTAAATACTATTTTTTAACCTTCACTCTTGGAAAGTTAGAATCTCGAATATTAACTAAATTCTTATAATCTTGATTGATCATTGTGAAAAAACAATTTTAAGAAATTATCCCTGAAACGTAAGACGTTGGTACAAGTGACTAATTATATATTTATTTACATGACTTGACAATTTGGATGAGAAAAGAGAAAAAAGCTTTGGCAAAAATGTAAACTCCATAGGAAGAAATTTCCAATTACAATTGTGTTCTAAAAGATAGTGTATATAAAGTAAGGTTCACCTAATACATGTTCGGATGTTACTTTTTTCAATTTTATAGTAAAGTGAAGGTTATTGTGGAAATGAGTTAGTTGTTAATTTGATGACACATAATAAGTAAGTATCAAGATAAATAAACCTTTTGTTTGGCAACTATAATGAAAGGTTGAGGACTAGTTTGCTTCTTTTCAAAGGTAGCGACAGATTTTCTACTCGAATAATAAGTTGAGGTCGACCAAAGCAGATTTTTCGTATAGCAGAAAATAGAGAAGTCGACAAATATGTATACCAAAAGCTTGAGGATTTGATATGAAATCCATGTGCATTTGATTGGTGTTGGCTGCAATGAAGGCAATGCGGCCTAATTCGGTGTTGAGTTGATCAATCATCTGAACCAATTGTGGGTTGAAAAGAGATGCAGCAAGTTGCAATTCCTCTGCACATTCCCCATTCCTACTGTAATATGCCAATTCTGCTGGCACACATCCTAATGGCCCTGTGCCTGTCACTAAAACCCTTCGAGCTCCAAGTCTATACAGTCTCTGCATGCATTCAATACGTATAACAACTATAACCCTCAAGAAGCATGCACATTAAACTCAAGAGTGTGTGTGTTTGTGAGAGAGAGGGGAGACACAACAACGACAACGAACTAAGTATTGTTCCAGCACATTT
>CAIGRP010059070.1:0-24922 GCA_903798385.1 Fraxinus cuspidata | reverse complement strand
CTCTCGAGACAAAGTCCCAACGAGGGGTGCTTTATTTGCGAAGATGACGGTTTACAAGAAGCGAAACGCCTCCAAGGGGCGCAAGCACGCTAAACTTAGAAAGTAATTGGCGAAAAAAAGTATTGAATGAAAATTACATAGTTCTATGTTTGAGAGTTTTTGATTTCGATACTTTCTTCTATTTTATCTTTTTCCTTTTATACTTCTTTGACGGTTTTCCTTTGTAATGTTGTTTGAGAAACTGCTGAAAAACTGCTTATCGCCCAGTAACTTCTCACTTTCTCAATGATAGATGACTTGTCACTAATGGATGCTTATCGTTTTGTAACCACCCACTTCTTCCATGATGGATGATATGCTAAAACCGTCCTTAACTGTTGCTCTATTTCTTGACACTTAACCATTCCTGACTGTAGCTTTTGGATCGTGAAATAAAACTGCTTTCATAACCGTCGTTTTAAATAAATGTGTTATACTTGCTTGGGTCTTTGGACGTTCTGCTTGCTTGGGCATTTTGCCTGCTTGGGCGATAATGCTCACCCCGATTCTAAACGATTTATCAGCTTGGGCGATATTTGGCCTTCGCTAATGATTCTATTTCAGGGTACTGTCTTAGAACTCTTCATGTTCTCTCTTGGGCCCATCCTTCGAATTTCCTACTTGGACTCCCCTTTTTGGACCATTTAATTGGACATCACTTTTATGCATCAACAGTTTTACATTCTAAATTGAATATGTTATAATTTATTTATTAGGGTTTGATACCAATTACAATATTTATAAATAAATAAATAAATTGAAACCCAATTTTAAGAAATCCTTGCATCAAACTTTTGAACTAACAAAATTTTTGAATGAAACCATTAACTTTCTCTACACAAACTCTTCAATTTAATTAGGAGAAAAATTGTCTAACTTACTTTAAGATTACATTTTCAGAATATCAAAGTTCGAGAAATTTTTCATAATTCAAGATATTTATAAGAAAATAGATAATAATTTATTTATATAAGATAAGAATGTGATAGATGGTTATTTAAGCATAAGTAAATTTTTTCTCTCATCATATTTTTTTCTACAAAAATCTATTTGTAGTTACTCCATGGATTCATAATTTCCTTCACATATTTTTTGGTCACAATCACCCTTGTGCGTGCCCAAGAATGGAGGTATTTGGAATTTCTGAAGGTGTGTTTTTATCTTCTAATAATTTGTGACTGTATATATGTTGTACCTTGTGAACAGTATGAAATTCATATTAAGGGTGTGTTTGACCCACATTATTTTGGAAGAATGTATTCTGGAATGGTAAATTGATGGAGAATGTGTGGTTGAAAAAGAATGGAAAGTTATTGATGTGATGGAAAATATTATTTTATTGAAAATCCAGAATGAATGTACGAAACTCACACACAGTAATTTTTGAGGTTCAAATATGTGTGTTTGACCCACATTATTTTGTAAGAATGTATTCTGAAATAGTAGATTGATAGAGAATGTGTGGTTGAAAAAGAATGGAAAGTTATTGATGTGATGGAAAATATTATTTTATTGAAAAATGTGTGGTTGAAAATTAGTAGAATAATGAGAATGAGAATTTTAATGTATACCAAACAGAGGCTAAAAATTATATGTGAGCATTAATTTTAAGTATGTACATAATGTGATCAGCGATTTTACAAAATAAAATTATTGTACAATTTTTAGTGTTTACAAAATTGAAACAATTGTGATCTAGTAACATGAAAATTTGTTACCTTTGTATTAATATGACTAAATTCAAGTGATATGTCAAATTGTGACTTGATAACATGTGTGATTTGATATGTCAAATTATCACGTGGGACTTGATATGTCAAATTGTGACTTGATAACATGAAAAATTGTAACATTTGTATTATTATGAATGTATTCACGTGATATGTCAAATTCTGACTTGATAACTAACATGTGTGAAGTCGAAAAATATCTTTGTGGTTTATGCGCATGACCTTTGTGACCTCTTATAATGATGTTGAAAGAAGGAAAAAAAATTGTTTTTCTCTCTAAAAAAAGTATTGAAACGGTAAAAATTCCATTTTGTTTAATTTGAATTTCAAAAATTAAAAATCAAATTTACATTACAACAATTAACAGGATTGGGAAAACAAAAAACATATACTAGAAGTATATTTAAATTTTATTTTTTTGTAAAAAAAATCTGATTTCTGAATAAAAAAAATGATAATACCTGATTTTTTATAATTAAAACTTAAAAGCATGGTTTCCTCTAATTTTCTCTTTAATTTGTGATATCAAAATGGGTTGGACCTCTCATGCACAAAATGACTGTCCTATTAAAAAATCGGAATAAAACAAACCCAACTTGATTTGAGCTAGTGTACGTTTTGGTCCGTCATATTAAATGGATCATGGAAAGCTTGATTGTCTAGTCCAACAACCCGTGAGGCCGATCCAGTTGGCCTGATTATTAACACAAGTAAAAGCTAAAACTAAATTTATAGAATGGTTGACCTCTATTCAATTCTTGACTTGATAACTCTTTCTAAACTTCAGTGTTGCTAGGTAGTGTACCTTGCTATATTTTCAAGAGGGGCTTGGCTATTTGACTTCTTTGATTCTCTAGTCATTCCGCTCTTGGTACTTTTATCCACTGATTCGCTAATGGAGATAAAACTTCTTCATATCCCCCTTTCTTTCTCGTCTTCTTGTATTTGATAGACTTTACATGTTGTGATTGTTGTTGTATGAGAAGTAAGGATAATTTCTTCAACCCGAATGGTATGTACGAGAATATTGAGTATTGTGTTTGTATACGAAGTTTTGAGCATAGGCAGCCTACTCAGTCGGTGATGGATTTGTAGTGACCAATGGACGCTCAAATAATTGATAATTCGTCCCCAACATTCACATATCGAGAAAGGTGTTTGTACATGTTAATAGATTTGGCATGTGACAGCTCGTCCATCTTCTTCTTAAAGAATCAATTTGTTGCAAGGAAAAATGTATAAGCATCCACTTTATACACCCCAACTATCTTCCTTTTTCCATCCTTTATCCAGCCACGTCCCAATTTGCTCACTCATTGTCTCATACAAATTATATGCTTCCATTATGATCTTTTTTTATGTATGCTTCCAGCCACGTCGCACTTCGTGATTTCATAACTGAGACACTTTCCCGAGCAGTTTTTTAAACCTTTCTCAAAGCTCTTTGACTCGAATTGCTAGAAAAGTGAGATGTCATGTTTGAACTCGACAATCTTTGTTGGAGGAATGGTGAATATCTGAATTAACTCAATCCATTTAGTGATGTCACTTTGAAGCAATGAATCCAACCATTCCTATACTTTATCCCTCAAAGTGCGAGGAAAGAGCCTCAACTCAACTTCATTGCTTCTTTGTTCACCGATGTGGGAATTTATTTCACATATCTTCCTAGTCCTAATTGTTTAGATTCAAGTGTTATATATATTTTTAGCTCACTTTCTTTAGAGTTTTAGTTGTCTTTTATATTTAATTTTTGAGAATCATTGGTATTTTGTCGCGATCCAAGCACTTGTGGTAAAATTTATGCTTCATCATTCACCCCATGGTATTTGAAATTGCCACAAATCTCTCGAAAGAGCGTGAGTTTATAGTGTGGATTCTCACCCATTTTTCCATAGAATGGGATGCTGTTTAGAAGTAGGTTGATTATATCTAGTCTTAGCCGAAAGTTTTGATTCCCAATGAAAGGTATATGATGCTTGATTGATTTTCAACAAGAGGGAGAATCATGAAATCCCCGACAAGCAAGTCTTCCTCGTCGATTTCTTCAACAGGCACCATGACTACTTGAGGAATGACCAAAAGTGAAACTTCTCCTCGAGGAGAAATTCCTAGTGGAACTACTCTAGATGGAACAACACGATTGGCATTGTTCTTGTGGTCTCTTATAAGCTAGCACAACCCTGAAACAATGAAAAAATAGATCAGTGTCAAAAAGAAAAAGAAAAAGTTGTTAAAACTAACATTAACTAAAATAATAATCAAAATAGTTACTCCCTAACGATGACACCAAAGACTTGTGAAATTATCAAGCAAGAAAACAGATTGTAAATGATTCATTGAACACTCGTAAGTGCATGAGATCGTGGTCAAATAAATAATGACGAATAGAGCGTCGAACCCACGAGGACTGTGTGTTTGACCGAGTTAAAATTAATTGCAACTTATATCGAATAGCAAACAAATTTTGTGATTTTTTCTATAATAATACATAAATTATCAATTAAACTAGTGAAAGTAAGTAAATGTGTTTTTTCAAATATGTGAGATGCATTGCTAAGATGTCGAATCTTCCTTATTATTCCATTTTTAGTGTGCAATTAAAGTGACAATTTGAAATCATTCATGTTAGCCAATGTTTCTAATTTAGTTGAAAGGCTCTCTTGATAGTGATCAAACATATTCCCCTCATGTGACCCTTCTATTTCTCAATGAAAGATGCAAACATGATAAATGCATTAACAATTGTTAGATCACCTATTGAAACCATATAAAGTGTGTATATATCTATCTTCTATCGAACCTTACAATATTTATTATATTGTACTTAAACCCTATCATTTCTCTCGATAATAATAAAATTCACTAACAATTTAATTGGTGAAGCAGTTAAAAAGAACACAAAAAAGATAATAAACATCCACAATTCAAATCAAATTAAAGTCAAAATAATTAATTAAAAACTAAAAATATTATAATAAGGGTTCATCTTGTCTTAACAATGTATGAAACTAACCCAACATATCGAAATTACAAGAAATCATATTTAAGTGAAAAGACAAAATAACCCAGATTTTTTATAAATTGAGAAGATGAATATAAATCTTGAATCTCTTCAATGGGTTCTTGAAGAATCTCCACTTGCAATTTCTCTTCTTTACCCAAAAATCAAGTTTGAATCTTCACTTGATTGAATTATTGCAAGTCCCCTTCAATTCTCTTACAAAAGCTATGAATTTTCCTCATTTAGTGATAATAATTGATGAATATTGAAGTATGAGTTGTATATGAGATATCTCTAATATGTATTATACTGTTAGGTACTTGTAGGAGCAGAAAATTGGTTAAAAATCACGTCCGAATTGGTTTCCAAAGAGTTCCAATTGAATAAAGAAAGTTGTCTTCGCTCGCAGATTTTTTTTATCTCTGCACAGTAGTCAGTATTTTGGTTCTAAATTTCTCTACCAATATTCAATTTAGATGATTCAAAGTGCGTTGAAAAAGTAACTCAAAGTGATACAACTTTTTTAGATAGAATTCTTCCAATTCGGACATTTATTATACCAAAATTGTGTCTCAATCTTCAACTAAAAATCTAGAATATAACTTGTGCGATTGAAAATTGATTTTGATAATATTTTGATCATATTCAATTCCTTTTTGAGTTATAACCAATTGTCTCGTAGAAATTTTCAAAGTATCATCTTGTGGTTTGAATCAACCAATGAATATTTTCAATTTGGTCCTCACACTTTCGAAGTTGCCCTTTTTCCCTTGATTTTTCTTTTTTTCTTCTAATTCCTTGTTAAACCATTGAATTTTATTTATATAACATAAAATAAAACAAATTAGGATATATTTTGTAAAAGAAATACCAAATATCGATATTTTAGACCCCCAAATAAGTGTATAAAATACACTTATCAAATACCCTCAAATTTAAGCATTTGTTTGCCCTCAAACAAAATTATAATGTAAATAACAACAAACACACATGCATGCAAAAAAATTGATTAGAGAATCTAGCTTTTACCTCAAAATTTGAGGTTGCCATATTAAATCTACAAACTATTTCAAAGTCACATTACTAAATCAATATCCACTCTTCCATTGCAAAACTGACGTATGTGTGAAGAATTAAGTAGACAATCATAAATTTACAAGTTTGTTCAATTCTCAACCCTTTGTGGTCAAATATATTCTTTTACATCTCGTATGATTCATACATCACCAAACTTATTATTTTTTTATTTTTTCTTGGTGTGCAATCTAAGGTTGAATTTTTCATTACTATCTTCACCATCTCTAGTTCATGTGGACTCTACTAATTGTAAGTCACCACATCAATAAATATGGATTCTCCAATTATTTGATTGTTTCGACAACTAGGACTAAACTAAGCTAATAATCCATTATCAAAGTCAAGTCTTCTGAAATAAGTGTTTGAGGTTTAACCATGACATTTTGTGCATCTTCTGTTTCATACACCTGCTTTTTTCAAATTTTCATTTTTTTCTTTCTACACCCACTTCCTTAAACTTTCTATATGACCCATGTAACGAGTTTTTGGCCGATGACTCCCATATAGGATGATTTTAGGGCACCATGTTGTAATTACAATAACATGCTTAATAACTCGAGTCATAAAGGCTACCAAAAGATGTCTTTTATATATTTTCTACCCCAATTAGTGCAATACCCCTCATTAAACACCTATCCAAACAAACCGATCTTTAACTTAGGACTTTTGTCCTATTAATCTAAGACAATTTATGCATAACTTTTCATACAAGGAATCTCCATTTACACCCGTACCTTCATACAACAGTAAAAACACATACAAACTATGATAACTTTGATCTAAAGATCATTAATATAGGATAGTTTTGGGTATAACATCTATGCTCAATCTATCAACATATCTAATATATAAATCAACTTATTACATCATGATATAAAACTCATTTCTAGTGTGAGTATAATATCAAGTTTTGCAGGGTTAAGCACAATCGATCTAGCATAAAACCTATCCACCGTCAATAAATCAACACCAAATATATATATATATATTTGAATTTCTTTTAAATTTTTTGATTTTTGATTTTTCTATTATATACTAAAGTAATAAAGGAAAACAAACACACAAATACTAAAAAATATACGAAAAGTAAAAGTTCAAAGTTTTTCCGCCCTCAAACTTAAAATCGACATTGTCCTCAATGTCATAAAATATAAGAAAGAATATAAGGAGATGGGGAAGAAAAGGAAAATGATACTATCCGAATTTTTCTGTTGAATGTGTGAAAAGTTATTTGTCAATTTAATGCAACTTGTACTTTTCTAAACTCCTTCCGATGTCAATATCCAGGGTACCTATCAGGAGGGGAAGAAAACAATTGAAAGAATAAAAATAAAACTTCTTTTACTCAATTAATGTTTTCTTTTAACTAGGCAAAGTATCAATGATGTATACCCCCCCCCCTCCCCAAACTGAATGTAAACATCCCTATAACTAATGCAACCTATATGTCAAGAATAACACTACATGTAATGCAATACGGAAAGAAAAATGAATAAAATGGTTAGAAAATTGAGATGCCTACCAACAAGTGATTAATTAATAATCTTTAGCTAGACTATATAGAGGGAAATAGTGGTTCACACTGGAGTCTTGCAACCTTACACTCCTAGAAATTTTCAACTTTACATCCTCTTTTTACCCTCCAAACTTTGAGCTCTCTATTCTCTTTTCTAGCAAGGCTCCCTAGGCATTTAGGCCTTGTCTCCTTCGACCTTTGATAAATTCCTTCAGCAACATATTTGGCCTCCTCCAGGACTAATGGTTTCTTGGATGGATTATATAATTTAAAGATCTCATGTATGTCCTCCACCCTTACAGTTAGCTCACCCTTCTCCATGTCAATCAAAGTTCGACTTGTTGCTAAAAGGGAGACCTAAGATAATTGACATATTGTGGTCATTTTCAAGTTTCATAACAAGGAAGTCCGCAGAGAATAATAGCTTCCCAACCTTGATGAGCACACTATCAACCTTGCTCCATGGGTATCTGATGCTCCTATCTACCTGCTGCAACGTCACATTTGATCCTTTAACTTTCCCAACTCCTAGTTTTCTGTAAGTAGACAAAAGTATTAAGTTGACACTTGCACCTGTATCACATAAAGGATTAAAATGAAATTCGTTGCCTAGTGAAATAGGTAAAGTGAAACTCCCTAAGTCCTTGAGATTTGGTTGCAATTTATTTTCCAACCTCGTACCGCTCTCATCGATCAATGTCACTTCTTCCCAGTCTGGAAGCTTTCTTTTCTTAAATATCATGTCCTTCAGGAACTTTGCATATATTGAGATTTTTTGAATTACGTCGATGAATGGGATGTTGATGTGGAGCTTTTTCAGCATATCCAGGAACTTCTCGAATTGATCATTAAGATTTCTCGTTTGCTGTCTTCGTGGAAAAGGCAGTGGTGGAACAATTTCTTTAGTATGAGCAGTTTTCTTAACCTTTTGATCCTATGGTGCTATTTCTGTCTCTGCTTTTTTGTTCTGCTCAGATTTCTCCAATTGTTCCTCAACCATGGTATATACATTTTCTTTTGTTGCAACTATTCTCTTTACATTAATCTCTGGCATTTGAACTCCACTGTGGATAGTTATTACCTCAATCTATTCTTCATCCACAACCTTCACTATCATTACCTGCTATTTGGAATTTGTCTCAATGTTATTGGGCAATACTCCTGGTAGTCTCTTTTCTCATCTGATTTCCAAGTTCTTGATGGCAGCTCCCTGAACTTGTAAGTTTTTATCTTTTCTTTGCTTGTGTTGGGTAGATATCTCTGCCAATTTAGTAATAAGATCTTCTAATGAGGATTTATTTTTAGTTTGATGATAACCTGATGGTGCAGTCTGCTGTGGCGTAATATGAGCTCCCATATTATTACTCTATTAGAAACTTGAGTGATTTCTCTAGCCTGAGTAGTAAATGTTAGGATTTTGATTGTATTGCTGTCTCTGAAAATTTTGAGCGTAATTTACATCCTTTACTGACTGAGCAAAAGGATTACCCACGGTGTAGTCAACACTCTCATGATTCCCTCCAAAATGCTTACAGTTCAGTCCGGGTGTTTGAGTTGCACTCATATTTTCCACCTTTTGTGCCAATGATGCCAACTGAGCTAATATTGCTGCCATTGAATCAACTTCATAAACTCTGCAACCTTCTTTCCACTCACCCTTTCAGTAGGCCAAAGTGTACTAGTAGATGCCAAGTCTTCCATGATTTGGTAGACCTGATTCGTAGTTCTTTTTGTGATAGAACCACAACATGTAGAGTCTATGTTAGCTCTGCTCATCGGATTCAGACCAATGTAGAAGTACTGTACCTGAAGCTATTTTTGCAATCAGTGTTGTGGGTATTGGCAGAGTAAACTGTGTATCGTTACCAGGCATATGAATAGCATTCTAAGTCTAGTTGTTGGAATGTGTTAATCTCGTCCCTAAGCTTTGCAATCATTTTTAGTGGAAAATATTTGCTAACAAATTTCTGACTCAATTGGTTCCATACAATGATGCTCTGAGGTGGAGAAGTGTATAACCACTCCATGGCTGAGCCTCTCAATATGTATGGGAAAAGCCTCAGTTTGATTGTTTTACTGAAAATCCCTGGATACTTGATAATTGCATACATATCCAAAAGTCTTGATATATGAGCATTGGGATTCTCCGTAGCTCTCCAAAAGAATTGTTGCGCGTTTTGGAACATGTTGATCATATCAATCCTTAGGTTGAAGCTTGCCTAACCAAACACTGGATATAATATGCTAGACTGGCTTTTCACAATTGGTGGAACTATATACTCCCCCATTAGCCTTGCATTTTCATTAGTTGTAGCCACATTCGGTTATGCTGCTTCCAGATTAGTCTCGATAACTATTTGATTCGGATTTTTCTCTACCATGTCTTCCTCTTTTTGATTTCTGTGTGTTCCGAATTGTTCTCTTTTTCGAAGGTTGAATGTTCGTTCGATTTTTAGATCAAATTGAGCAAGATCACCAATTCTCGAACTTCGCATACAAGATCCTGCAATAGGAAGGAGAAAATATTGTAAAGTTCTTCTAATATAATGAACGAAACTAAAAAAATAGTGAATTTAGATTAAAGCTAAAATTAACTAAACTTCTTAAAAATAATAGTCCCCGGCAATGGCGCGAAAAACTTGATCGTTTGAAAACCCGCAAGTGCAGGGGATCATGGTCAAGTAATATAATGATGAATAAAGTGTCGACCCAATGAGGATTATGTATTTGACCGAGTTAAAATTAATTGCAACTTTAATCGAATAGCAAACAAATTTTTTATATTTTTTCTATATAAACACCTAAATTATCAATTAAACTAATGAAATTAAGTTAATGTGTTTTTTAAATATGTGGTATGCATTGTTAAGATGTCAAATTCCACTTATTATTTTATTTTTTAGTTTTAACAATTAAATTGACAATTTGAAATCAATCATCTTGGTCAATATTCCAAATTAATTGAAAGGCCCTCTCAATAGAGATCAAATATATTCCCTCGTGTGACCCTTCTATCTCTTGATGAACGATGCAAACATAATAAATGCATTAACAAGTGTTAAAACGCATATTGAAACCATATAAAGTATAGAGGTATATCTCTATCACCTATCGAACCTTACAATGTTTATTATATTGTGCTTATACCATATTGTCTCTCTCGATAACAATAAAATTCACTAACAATTTAATTGGTGATCAAGCAATTGAAAAGAACATAAAAACAATAATAAACATCCACAAATCAAATCAAAATAATTAATTAAAAACTAGAAATATCATAATAAGGGTTCATCTTATCTTAACAATGTATAAAACTAGCATAACATATCTAAATTATAAGAAATCATATTTAAACAAAAAGACATGACCCGAAATTTTGATAAATTGAGAAGATAAAGATGAATCTTGAAATCTTGAATCTCTTCAATGGTTTCTTGATGAATCTCCACTTGATCCTTTTCTTCGTTGCCCAAAAATTAAGTTTGAATCTTCACTTGATTGAATTCTTGCAAGTCACCTTCAATTCTATCACAAAAACTATGATTTTTTCTCATTTGATGATAATAATTGATGAATGTTGAAGTATAAGATGTATATGAGAGGTCTCTAAAATGTATTCTACTATTAGGTATTTGTCGGAGTAGAAAATTGGTTGAAAATCATGTCCAGGTCAGTTTCCAAAAGAGTTCCAATCGAATAAGGAAAGTTGCATTTGCGCGAGAATTTTTTTGTCTCTGCATAGCAGTCACTATTTTGGTCATAACTTCATGTCCAGGTCAGTTTCCAAAAGAGTTCCAATCGAATAAGAAAAGTTGCATTTGCGTGAGAATTTTTTTGTCTCTGCATAGCAGTCAGTATTTTGGTCATAACTTTCTTTACCAATATCCATATGACAAGATTCAAAGTGCTTTACAAATTTAACTCAAAGGGATACAACTTTGTTGGAAATAGAATTCTTCCACTTCGGCCTTTTACTATGCCAAAAAGAGTCTCAATATTTGACTAAAAATTTGGAATATGACTTCTACAATGTAAATTAATTTTGATAATATTTTGATCATATCCATTCATTTTTGAGTTCTAATTCCATCCAATTGTCTCATAGAAGTCTTCAAAGTATCGTCTTGTATCTGAATCAACTAATGAATATTTACAATTTGGTCCTCAAACTTTGGACTTTGTCATTTTTCCTTGATTTTTCTTTTGTTTCTTCCGATTCCTTGTTCAACCATTAAATTTTAGCTATATAATATAAAATACAACAATTTGGAATATATTTCATCAAAAGAACTACCAAATATTGAAAATTTTAAGCCCCCGAATGATGGTATAAAATAGACTTATCAGTAAACAAGCACTATAATGATGAATAAACTATCATTCCATGAGTATTGATTATCGATTTTACTTTAATCAAAACCAATTCTAACAAAACAAACACGATCAAGATTGTTAGGTTTTTAGTGTTGGCAATTCTGTGGACAGAATGACTAATTTGTAACTTGTCGTAAAAGTCAATGACCTAGGGTGCAATTTTTATAAATTGGGTTATTAGGTCTAAGGTTCGAGTATGAAAAGAGGAGAAATACTGTGCCGCATTTTCGCTATCTTCTTGCCTAGTTAGTGCTCGAGCAACAAAAACAGAATACCTGTCTCTAGCGATAGTGCGTCCCTCACCTGTTGCCAGCTTCTTACTCGAGCGGCAGGTCGATCCGAAAAATCCTAATTTGTTGTTTTGAAGTATTTTTCTGGCACATTCAACCTAATTACACTCTTCTATAAATACCCAAGCCTATGCATGAATTGTGGTGTAGTTGTTCATTGTGCTTATTCTCTTTGAAGATCCAAGAGCCTATTCATACAATAATTTCATTTTTTCTTCTTGAAATCACATAACAACATATTTGGGAAAACATCAAATCCATTGAATCCATAACATCTACTTCCTAAACACTTTTGAGAAGGCATTTTCTCAGTTGAATTTTAGAGGCTGCTGGAGGTTGAGAGATGTTGGTCTACATGCACAGAAAGAGCACAAGGACTTGGAGCAGGTTATTGGAATTCCACTTGGAAAAGACAATTGTAGAAGATCTTGGAGCAGACTTTGGAGTTAGCAGGAAATAGATTGGGAAGTCGAATGGAGTTGTCTAGATAACATCTAACTGTAACTCACTCTGTATTGTCTATAGTGAAGGTAATGGCTTGGTCCTTGAGTTTTTACCCAGTTGGATTTCTCCATAATCAATATTGTGTTTATTATTACTTTCCTTATTATTGCGGCAATTCAAGATAGGATAATTGGACTTGTATGTTTAATCATCTAGAAACAATTAAAAGTGACTTGTTGCTTTCGATTGATTAATTCTGCACATAGGTCAAAACTAAAAACGGATAAGTAACAATCATTCGATAACATAAAAGCCGTTAAGTTGGTAATCTGTGAACTTTTAAGTGGTATCCAATGTGAAACTCGGGAATTTTCAATTGATATCTGAGCCCAAACTCGTTCATTGACTCATATTATCTATATGATTAATTCATAATCAGTCTTACCATATTTTGATGGCAGCAATTATGCCTATTGGAAGGTTAGGATGACGACCTTTTTAAAATCCCTGGATGAGCTAATCTGGCTTAATGTTGTGAATGGTTGGGCTGCACCTAGTTCTACGGTTAATAATGAAGTAATCCCTACCCTTGTTGCCAATTGGATTAGAGCGAACTTATATGAGTGTAACTGGAATAACAAAACCTTACATGCCCTATTTATGGTAGTATCCATGGAAGAGTTTAGACGAGTGTCAATGTGTGAGGTAGCCAAAGAAGTTTGGGATATCCTACAAATCACACATGAGGGAACTCAGGCAGTTAAGAACTCTAAATTGCAGATGTTAACCACTAGGTTTGATGAAATTCGGATGAAGGAAGATGAAAATTTTGATGATTTTTATGCAAGCTTAAATGACTAGTAAATTCTATTTTCAACCTAGGTGAGAGAATCCAGGAGCCTAAGATAATCAGAAAAATTCTTAGATCTCTACCATAAAAGTATAGATTTAAAGTCACGGCAATAAATGAGAGTAATGATTTAGATTCATTAGGATTGAAGAGTTGGTTGGATCACTCTAGACTTATAAACTTACATTAGCTAAACCCACAAATGATAAGTCATTGGCCTTAAATACTGAGAGGAATAGTCATAGAGTGTCCTCGGAGTCAGATTCTCCTAATGAAGAGGAGTTAGCTTACCTGCCAAAAAATTCCGAAAAATATTTAAGAATAAACAAAAACCCCAAAAGAAGTATAGTAGTTGTCTTAGTAGATCTATGAAAAGTTTTAAAACTGTGATGTATCATAATTGTAGAGGTTTTGACCACGTTAGGAGTGAGTGCCCTAGCAGTAGGAGAAATCCAGATAAGGCTATAAATGCTACTCTCATGACGAGTCTAACTCGAACAATCAGAGTAAGAAATCAACTCGTGAGGAAAGTGGAAAATATATTGCCTTTATTATGAGAATTAAGAATTGATCTGATAAGGGGAGTGAGAAGGCTGAGAACGTAAGCATTGGAGAGAGTTCAGAAGAAGATTCTGATAGTGAGGACAATTCTGATAGTGAGAGAGATATTCATGAGACTTATGATGGAATCTATGTGGAGAGCATTAAGATTATAACAAAAAATAAAGCCTTAAGTACGAGAGTTACGGAACTTGAGTCGGAAAATGAGAAACTCATAGCGTACATTCAAGAATCAACCTCTACCATGAGTGAGTTGAAATTCATGAATAAATCTTTAGTAACTCAAGTTAGGAATTTCACTAGTGAGCTTGAGAAGACCTCTAGGAGAGCTAATGAGCTGAAAGTTGAAAAGGAAACCTTAGAAATCCAGGTTAAAAATCTTCTAAGCGACCTAGAGCATTCTAAGTCTCAACTTCTTGCCTATTCTAATGGTTCTATAAAGCTAGATAACATTATAGGAATGGGTAAGCCTGCTGGTAATAATGGAGGTTTAGGATATAATAAAAATGATCATAAAATTGCTAGTACGTCCAAATCCACATTTGTCCCTAGTACTGACCAACGTTAAACATGTGCCCAACCTTGAACCTAAAATTAGGGATATGTAGGACAGATGCGCCTACTAGACATGTAAGACACGCTAACCTAGATATCAACAATCACATACCTTTGGTCCTAGGTTTATCCCTACTTATTTTCATTCCAGTGAATTATGACACATAAAGCCTAGGTGTTGTCATTTAGTGAATAGAAATAGAAACCAAAACTTAAATAGAAATAAAAATCAGGATTATGTTGGTCATATTGATTTCCTTACTAATCAGGTAACTAAATTGACCAAGTTAATGATACAGATAACTGAAAATATTCATGTCACTATGCAAGTTTGGGTGAAGAAAAGTGATCTAAAAATTTTTGAAATAGATTACGGTGCCCTCAAAGGTAAGAGTAGTTGCACACCTAACTGATTAAGTATTTTTGGTGCATCCTCGTGCTTTATCATTATGTTGATTTATACAGGCATCATATTTGTTTAGTTATTTTCTAGATAGAAAACTCATGCATGATGTTGTTTTTTTTTTTTTTTGTGTTTGACATTTTTTGTGTGTGCTTGTTGCCTTCATGTTTTAAAATAAAAAAAAATAAAAAAGGAAAATTGAAAAATAGAAAATTCGGGAAATTATTTTTACGAGCATAATATATAATATACTTGAATTTGTTTGTTGAAATCAAGCATGAGTTTAATCGATGAGCTGACGTAATTTCCACTGCTGGCTTAGGTTATTATGGAGTACTTAGTATAAGTGTCTTCATGTACCATCTGCACTACAAACACTATGATATTGTTAGTGAGACTCAACTGCGTATGAGATTTAAGATGGCAAATGTGACTTTGAACATGAATTAACCTCATTTATTATATATAAACTCAAGTTTATTCCCGGTAATAAAAAGCTCAATATCTTAAGTTCTTTTTCGGAGCCTATTTGACTCGAGTAATTAAGTCTGCTGGATTTCTTATAACCTAGTGCCTATGGTCAACTGACTTGGATTAGCCGGCATAAAGCTCGCTACATGAGTTATTTTAGTCACTTTATAGAGAAGAGTCTGCACTTAAAATGTAAAAAATAATTATGAACTTAAATATTGAAAGATGTAAAAATAAAATTTGCTCAAATTTAAGAGGAGAAAAGAAAATATCCATACAAAATGAGCTTTTCTTTATAATTTCTAATATGCTTTAATTAGTTTGACTTTCATAAGTAGAAGAATAAACTTATTAGCAGTGATGTTTAGTATGTCATTTATCACAAAATTAAAGTTTGAAGTTTTACTCACAAATGATTAGTGACACTTTACACACATGGGTCACTTATACAATTTATTCCATGTTAACTTGAATTAAGTATGTGGAAATGTTTACTGTACATTGCTTATACTTGTGCAGGCTAACAACATCATTTTTGAATTATTATATGTTAATGTTAAAAAAAGGGGGAGAATAAAATATTTTTGTGATGTTTTTAATTATCGGTTCCTTCGTCATTTGTGACAAAAAGGGGGAGAGTAAAGTAAATGTTGTGAATGAGAGAATATTATATTTTTAAAATTTTTGAAGGTGAAGTAGATTGATAGGGGTAGATTTGTTGATTGCATTGCATTCCATACCATATCTACCTAACTGTTTTGAGTTTTTGATGATTGTGTGATGCTAATATTTTTGTTGTTGTTTGGATTAACATTAATGTTACGTCTCATTCTAGCAGGTGTTGGTATCATCTGTTTAACGCTTTTATTATTTTCTGTATCATGTTCTTTTACATTAGGTGTTTGAATTGTGAATTTCAGGAAAGAGGTTTAACAAGGAATGTAAGAGACATCAATTTGATGAAGATTGGGTAGTTTAGATTTTGTATTTAGTTTTCCTTGACTTATTGTATAGTTTTACCACAAAATGCCAAATGTGGAGTTTGTTAGATTTTTAGTGTTGACAATTGTGTGGATAAAATGACTAATTTGTAACGTGTTGTAAAAGTTAAGGATTTAGGGTGCAATTTGTATAAATTGGATTATGAAGTCTAGGGTTTGAGTATGAAATGAGAAGAAACACGGAGCAACAATTTTGCCAACTTCTCGCCCAATAGGCACTCGAGCGACAAAAACAGAATACCTGTCGCCTGCCACCATTGAGCTCTCACTTGAGCAACAGTGTTGCTCGCCTATCGTCAGCTTCTCACTCGAACGACACGTCTATCCGAAAAATCCTAATTTGCCATTTTGAAGTTTTTTTTCGGCCCATTCAACCTAATTACCCCCTCCTATAAATACCCAAACCTATGCAAGAATTGTGGTGTGGTTGTTCATTGTGCTTATTCTCTAAACACATTCATATTATCCTTTGAAGATCCAAAAGCCTATTCATACATTGATTCCATTTTTTCTTCTTGAGATCACACAACCACATATTTGGGAAAACATCAAATCTATTGAATCCATAACAACTATTTCCTAAACACTTTTGGGAAGACACTTTCTCAATTGAATTTTAGAGACTACTGGAGGTTGAGAGAAGTTGTACTACAAGCATAGGAAGAGCGCAAGGCCATGGAGTAAGTTTTTGGAATTCCAGTTGGAAGAGATAATTGCATAAGATCTTGGAGCAAATCTTGGAGTAGGTCTTGGAGCATATCTTGGAGTTAGCAAGAAATAGATCGGAAAGTCTAACGGAGTTGACTAGATAACATCTCACTGCAACTTATTCTGTATTGTCTATAATTGAGGTAATTGGCTTGATTCCAAAGTTTTTACCTAATTAGGTTTCTCCGTCATTAATATTGTGTTTATTATTGCTTTTCTTGTTATTGCGACAAATAAATATAGGTTAATTGGACTTGTATGCTTAACCATCTAGAAACAATTAAAAGTAACTTGTTGTTTTTTATTGATAAATTCCGCACGTAGGGTCAAAACTAAAAACAGATAAGTAACAATTATTCGGTAACTTAAAAGCTGTTAAATTGGTAATTTGTGAACTGTTGAGTGGTATCCAGTGCGAAATCCAAATTTTTCAAAGATTTAAATTTCCTACTTGACAACTAAACTAGTCAATTCGTATATGTATGATAAATCTTAGAGTACACTCAATTAAGCAAATCATTACAATCATTAATCTACTATTGTCATCCTTGATTCAATTCTTAATTACTTGTTAATTGTCAATTTTTGTCTAGTTTGAAAATAAATGATCCAGTTTAATCAAAACCCTTTCTCAAGTTCAATTAAATATACTTGTATGTGAACCTAATTACGTCTAATAAATTGTGAATACATAAGCATGCATTAATTCATAAAAATCATCATACACAATTATTATATAGCATAATAGTACACCTATTTAGTATAGGACTCTGTATTGTATATTAAGTGATAATATATAACAAACATCTCGTGTGAAATATAAATCACAAACATGTTCTAATGATGATCAAGCATCAAAGAGGAATAAGAGATGATAAACAGTCAATTTAGTAACAAGAACTAAAGAAAATGATCAACTTCGAATTAATTTAAATCCTAATATTTCATCGTTAGTCCTAGCCACAAAGGGGTTAGCCGGACATGATTAGATCAACAAATATAAGACATTTTATGAAGTCATAAACTCCAAATTCCAAAAGAAAAGAAAAACAAGGAGAAGAGTTGTTTATGTAAACTTCAAATTTAGATCGTAACCTTACTTTTCATTTTGATATAATTGTTTGTTGGTAACTATCCAATATATAGGATGATTTTGGGAAAATCGATCATTTATTATTTACATTATTTATATAATTAATACGTGATATGGAAGTCAAAGAAAAAAAATTATATATATAGGTAAACCCAAAATAGGTAGACATTTTTTTAACTTGGACAAATGTTTAAATCAACTAACCAAATCAAATCGATCCAAACCATCGATTTGATTTGGTTTTGTTTGATTTTATTTCAACGACTAAATTGGTTTAGTTTTGATTAGAATTTACCCAAATTGATTAAGACGGATTTGATTTCGAATTGAGCTCAAAATCAATTCAACACGAACCATGCTCGAGCATAATTAGTCTCACAAAAATATATAATATAATAAATTATAAATATATGAATATTAACAATATTTTAAATCCCCTCCCCTCCGCTCATATTCTAAACTATCCAGCAGATCTCTTTGCAAACGCTTTAAACTCACCAAAAACTACACAGATCTCACATTCTCGTCCAATTTTCCGGTCAAGAAACATAACAATCATGGCAGCAGCAGTGTCGGCGCGTGAGGAGAATGTTTACATGGCCAAACTAGCCGAGCAGGCGGAGCGCTATGAGGAAATGGTTGAGTTCATGGAGAAAGTGTCGGCCTCGTTGACAGAGTCCGAGGAACTCACTATTGAGGAGAGGAATCTGCTTTCAGTGGCGTACAAGAACGTGATTGGGGCGCGGAGGGCGTCCTGGCGCATCATATCGTCCATTGAGCAGAAGGAGGAGTCGAGGGGAAATGAAGACCATGTGAGCGCTATTAAGGAGTACAGATCAAAGATTGAATCGGAACTTTCGAACATTTGTGGTGGAATTCTTAAGTTACTTGATTCCAGGCTGATTCCTTCGTCTTCTGTTGGGGATTCCAAGGTTTTCTATTTGAAAATGAAAGGGGATTATCATAGGTACCTGGCTGAGTTTTTGACTGGTGCTGAAAGGAAAGATGCTGCGGAGAATACTCTTTCTGCCTACAAGTCTGCTCAGGTTTGTTCTCTAGTTTGTTTAAATATTTTCCTCGTTTTCCAAATTGAATGTTGTATTTGACTTTTGTTTTGAATCCGTGCAAAGTTGCAATCTTATATGAATCCGTATGATTTTCATAGGCATTTCAAATCTTCAAGAAGATGTGGAGAAATAGGTGAATTAGTGTTTTAGAATTGGAGATTTTTGTTTGATCATTGCATGTAAGATGAATGATATAATGCCACAGAAAGATACCATTTTGAAGCTAAAATTGATCAATTTTTATCAATGTGCCATTTCAATCTGTAGTGAGATTGTTTACTCATTTATTTAACTATCTTGGGATAAAAGATAAACTTGTATGGCCATTTCAATCTGTAGTGAGATTGATGACCTAGGTCCTTTTGGATAATTTTCTTTAAGTTTCTTGTTCCCAATTGTTGTATTTGGCTTTTTTGATTCTGTTCAAAAGAAGTCGTGATCTTAAATGAGGTGATACGATTGCCAGGAACTTCAAATTCTAGTATTTTCGGCTAAGTTTTCATTTATTTTTTTTGATGATTTTCTTAAAATTTAATTTATTATGCCTTTATTTTTTCATAAAAAATGTCTGAATGTGGGACAATAAGTGTAATAGGGTTGGAGTTTCTTGTTTCATTATTTTATGTATGATAAATGATGTAATGCCCCGCAGAATTATACCAATTTTAAGCTAATATTGATCAATTCTATCAATCATGAATTGATCTGGCATTGACAATGAGATTTTTGACTGATTTAATTAGCTATCTAGGGATAAAAGATAAACTTGTTTGGCTATTTCAATCTATAGTGATGTTCTTGGGGCATTCAGTTAATTTGTTCGTTCATGTTCGAAAGTACAAAAATGTTCAATTCACACATTTTCTTGTGGAGATTATTGAAATTATCTTACAATAACCAAATTTTGTTTTTTGCCAACTATTGTTGCATGTAAACAGCAACCTAGGATTGCACATTAGATCTGAGATAATATCTTAAAATTCTTGTGAACGTGAACGAACAGGTCATTGTAAAACATCTTATTGAATGATCGCTTATCGTTTTACCGCTGCGTTATAAAGGTTCAGCCTCTCTCTGTTATGTTTTTGTAGGACTTTGCAAATAAAGAACTTGCTCCAACCCACCCAATCCGACTTGGACTGGCTCTGAACTTCTCCGTGTTCTACTACGAAATTTTGAACTCTCCCGACCGTGCTTGTAATCTTGCTAAACAGGTGAGCCGGATAATTTGTATCTATTCTGAATTTTGGGGAAATTTTTTCTTACAGAAGTTGAGATTTGTGTATGGTTCTAATGTGTTTTCTTTTATTATTATTATTATTATTATTATTGTTATTATTGTTGTTATTGTTATTGTTATTGTTGTTATTATTATTATTATTTTCAAATAGAAAACAGGTTTGCATTTATGTGTTTATGGTTTTAGCATGTCCAGTTTTTGTGATATTTATTTTCTTGGCAAGGCCTTTGATGAAGCAATTGCTGAGTTGGATACCCTAGGCGAGGAGTCGTACAAAGACAGCACTTTGATTATGCAACTTCTTCGCGATAACCTGACTCTCTGGACCTCTGACATGCAGGTATTCATCAAATCTGCTTCCGTACAAATCAATGTTTGGAATTTCTTGTTAAAGTAATTTAGTTATTTGCCAATTAAACTCCTTACTAGAATGTCACGTTTACATTTTTGTTATTCAAGTTAATAGACATGGACGAAGTGATTAAATTGATGGCAACCAACTTGAAACAAAGGAAGTTCAATGACCGACACAAAATTTCACAAAAAGTTCAATGACCACCTGTGTATTTAACCCTTCTTTCTATCATTGACTATGCCGACCTTATATTTTTCACATTTCCATTTTCACGTCGAGCTGTTTGTGTTTTTAGATATGAGTCAAGAAATTGAGAAGTACTAGTGCCAAATAATAATTAATATGTGGATTTGAATGCAGGATGATGGAACTGATGATATCAAAGAAGCTCCTAAACGCGATGATGAACAACAGGGAGAGTGAGAGTCGGTGTACATGCCGGCCGGCAAACTAAAATTTTAAGATTCACTTCTCTGATGGTTATTTTTCATTTAGGAGAAGTCCATTATTTTCTTTCCTTCCTTTTCTGGTTTTTCTTCTAGGAGATACTGTCCCTTTTACATGATTGAATATTATGCCATAGCTCAGTCATTTGGCCTTGAGTTTAATTTTAAGTTTTTGAGTATTTTCAGTCTTCATCTAAACATCTTAGTTAATACAGTTTTTAACTTTCTCCAGGCTAAATCAAAAGCCTTTTTTGAACTTCCTTAATCCCGTGTATTTTTTAACAGCCAGCGGGAGGGGAAACAGGCAAATAGACTAAACCCTTTTTTCTTAATAAATTTAGATTTTCTTATTACATCTACCCAGCTTGAACTAACTGGGACAAAATATGTGAAGCTAAATAGTTCCCTCCTCGAGAAATAAAGCGTCAAGTTTCGCATCAAACCTCTCGTTTTGTCTCGCAATATTTTGTAAGACTGGACCAAGGTCGACACCCAATATTAAGTACTTGTTTAGTCATGCAGTTGGTTTTACGTGTGAATAACAAATTAAGTTATGAGTATTACAAAGAATATTGATAAAAAGTACTTTTGTTCAGCTTAGAAGAAAAATTAAAATTTGTAAGAGCAAGAGACTCCTGATTGCTCCATGTTACAACCTGTATTAACTTAGATGTTTAGATAATTTGTTAACTAAATGGAGTAAATATGAATATAGGCCAATCTGATTCGATAACAACCCAGTTCGATTTGTTATAATAATATAATATATTCTATATATTATAGCATAATTCATTACACATCTTTTTTCATTTTGAAGAGTTTCTCTTTATATAAAGATCTTGAATTGCTCGGACTTGGAACATTTTTTCTAATTTGACGAAGGATCTTGTAAGGACAATTATATTACCGTGGTCAATTAAATATGCATCTATGGACGAATGCATTTCAAATATCCTTCCACAATCATTCTACTATATGCAAGTAATGACAAAGACATTTGTAGATATAATGGCAATAATTGTTATTGCCAAAACAAGTCAATTAATGTCTGTAATTCAAACATTTATTCAAAAATATTTTCTGTTTGGTAAAAGATTTAGATTAAGAAGTAGTTCTTTGTACACTTTTTATTGTTCAACTTTATGCTTTTCAAGCCAATGCAGAAGGACTTAGCACTACAATTCTTGGTCAAGAAGTTATTTTTAAATTTACCAATCCTCCTTTATACAAAGACGTGAACGCTCTAAAACAATTTTCAATTTCAAAGATAAAAGAAATTCAAATCAAATTGAAGCAGAAATATGTTCCACAACCCTAAATGACTTTTGGAATAAAAAGTGACATATTGTTTCTTTACCATATATTTCCAATTTTAATGAATCAAGATTTCCCACAAAATCAAGGTCGATTCAAATGAATAAGGAATTAATTGATTATTATGTCAAAGAAATTAATGATTTATTGGAAAAAAATATTAATTCGTCCCACTATATTGTCTTGGAGTTGTTCAGCTTTCCACATTAACAATTAAAGCAAAATAAAAAGAGGTGCTGCAAGATTAGTTATTAGTTACAAGCCTTTAAATAAAATTCTTCAATGGATTTGACATCCCCTGCCTCAAAAGAAAGGTCTATTAAATAGACTTCTTAAAGCAGTAATTTTTCAAAATTTGATATGAAAATGGTTTTTGGCAAATCTGTTGAACAAGATAAATACAAAACTACATTTAATGTTCCATTTGGACAATATGAATGGAATGTTATGCCGTTTGAATTAAAAAATGTCCTTTTTAAATTTCAAAAGATTATGAATGAAATTTTTAATTTATATCAACACATTTCAATTGTTTATATTGATGATGTTTTAATCTATTTAGAAAGTCTACAACAACATTTCAAACATTTAAATATATATTTTAAGATAATTAAGACAAATGGGCTACTGGTTTATGCTAAGAAAATAATTTTGTGTCAAGCTAAAGTTAGTTTTTTAGGATATGAGATTACTCCAATTCAAAGAAGTCCAGAATTTTCAAATAAATATACAGATGAGATATTACATATATCAAGTCATCAAAGATTCTTAGGTTGTGTCAATTATGTTAATAATATATGGCAAGTATGTGAACCCCTTTACCAAAGACTTCGCAAATATCCACAAAAATAGAGTCAAGAACACGCAACAACAGTCAAGTCCATTAAAGAAGCAGTAAAAACCCTTCCGTCTCTCAATATTGTTAACCCAGGAGTCTTTCTCATAGCTGAGACCGATGCATTAGAAATAGGTTATGGGGGATTCTCAAACAAAAAATTCAATATCAAGAACAATTAATTCGATACCATTCTGTAATATGAATTAGTGCTCAAAAGAACCATTCTACCGTTAAAAAAGAGATTTAATCAATAAAACCTTTCTTGTGAGGAGAGACTCCAAAGCTTCAAAAGACATTATGCAAAAAGATGTAAAGAATCTTATCTCAAAGCAAATCTTTGCGAGGTGGCAAACTATTTTGTCATGTTTTGATTTTGAAATTCAATTATTACCTAGAAAATTTACTGTTTTCCCAGATTTTCTTACAAGAGAATTCTTACAAGGTAAGGCTCGAAATTCTATAAATAGAGAGGTAGTTCAAAAGGAAAAAGAAAGAGAGAAAAATGAATCCCAAAGAAAAAAGCAAGAAGATTTCCAAAGATCAATTTCTATTGCAAAGTGGTGATTCCAGCACAGCTTCAATATCTTCACAAAAAACTACTGAAGCATCAAAACCTCAAAATCTTCAAAAGATCAGGCATATTCAAGCCAATACCAAATTTCAAACGCCTTCCAAATATTAGGAAATATTCCTAAACCAAGAAATCCTTTATCAAAATCTACAAAAACCTCCCTTCAAACCAGTCAAGCCTTTTGATATGTGCCCTCTAAAAATCTCCTCAAACTCCTCAGCTAACAAACTTCAATAAAGTTGTTGAAACAGGAACAGAAAAATTATCCGTTTTAAATGCATCACAGCAAGCTCCTTCAAAATTTCAATACAGTACCAAAGATGTAGGACTACCAGTGATTGATCTAGAAAAATCTTGGTCAACTAAATACGCATATCTAGACAAATGCATTTCAAATATCCTTCCACAAGGATTCTACAACATGCCTGATGATATCAGGAAAACAAGGACTTATTATGAGTTTCTTTTCAAATACACTCATTCAGCTGAGATATCTCATAATCTAAGTCCTACAGAAATCAATTTTTCAAAATAAAAAATTCTCAGAGTTCTTTCCTATGAGGAGTGGGGACAAAATCCATGGGAATTCAAAAAGTTTAATGTTTTAGAAAAAAATTCTCCTTCAAAATTTAATTATTTTGTCTATTGGAGTTGGGCTCTTCAGTCGCTATATGGAGACACCTACCATGATCCAAATGAAGGCTGCAAAGAGGATTCTTCGCTACATCAAGGGTACGCTTGACTATGGCTTAATCTATTCATCATCTAATAAATTCTAACTTGTTGGATATAGTGACATTGATTGGGACGGAGACATTGATGATAGAAATAGTACTACTAGATATGTGTTCTACTTGGGGGACACTGCATTCACTTGGAGCTCGAAGAAGCAATCGATCGTGGTGCTATCTACATGTGAAGCTGAATATGTCGCAGCTACATCAAGTGTTTGCCATGCGATTTGACTTAGAA
>CAIGRP010059061.1:0-21348 GCA_903798385.1 Fraxinus cuspidata | reverse complement strand
CCCAATTGGTACCAAAATTCAATTTAAGTCTCTCATTAGGCAAAGGTTTTAGGTTCTAATCCTGGAGGACGCGATAAAAAGTCGTGAGGGGGTAAGTGGGTAAATGCTCATCCAAAGCGGACAATACATATGATATAAAGACTTAGACATAGATGCTGGGTCATTACAAAAAGGATTCTCCGATGATTCGAACCTAAGACCTCTAACTTAAGTTGAGTCCTGGTACCAATTGGACAACTAAAGCCGTGAGGGGGTAAGTAGGTATATGCCTACCCAAAGCGGACAATATGTATTATATAACAGTTTGGACATAGAGGTTGGGTTGTTAAAGAGAAAGTCGTTGACGTTGTCTGTTGGTTTTGAGGAGTAGAGGCTGGTAGCTGGTGTCAGCTTAATTGTGTTGACTGTTTTTTCATGGTGGCAACTTAATGCGTACCAATAAATTGGAGTTCATGGTAGAAGATGATTTTTGCAATTATCTTTACTCTTTAGAATATGAAGTTTTATCTTCCCATAAAACAGTTTGATGTTATCAAATCATTCTGAAAGGTATAGGTTCACCATATTTGTTTATTTATTTATTTATCTTTTCCTTTTATTTTGGTGGTGTTAATTGTATGTGTTTAATTTTTTATATTATCCCTGGGAGTTTTCTGCTGTATATGTAGCTCATTGTCTTAAATGAGAAATCATGCTATCGTAGATATCCACATAAATTTATTTTATTGGTATTGCAGCAGTTGGATAATAGTGTACATAATGACTTGCTTCCACAAGAAGGGATTAGTGCTGCAGCAAATCTCTTTGCAATTATAGTAGAGTCCGAGTTAAAGGGTAATTTATATGTGCTCGTTTCCATATTTGTTTTATAACAATTTTTGGATCATATTGTTCTTACACATTACTTTGTTATAGCTGCTTCTGCATCAGCGTTCAGCGACGATAATGAATATGATTACCTCCATGCTTCTGTTTCTGGTACATGCTAAGCTAATTAATTGAATTTATTTTATTTTTCATTGCAATTGCTGTTATTAGCATTTTCATCCTCTTTCACATTACTATTTCATCTCTGATCGTGCTCCATTTCTGTTCTTTTTATAGCTATGGATGAAAGATTGAGCTCCTATGCTCTTATTGCTCGAGCAGCTAGTGGTGCCACAATCCCTTTCCTCACCACACTTTTCTCAGAGCGTATTACAAGGCTTCATCAGGTACATTACCACTGAATCTTTAAGGTAGCTCAGTAGTCAAAGCGATAGCTTCTCATACATCCATTCACTACCATTTTGTCACTGCTTATTATATTATTCTTCCAAAATTTCATGGAACTTCCCTGCGTGTATTCTTTAGAACTTTTTTTGTTGATTTTTCTTCTGGTGTTATGGAAGAAGATAAATATTAATAAGCTATATAGTGGATCGTACATAATGTAGAGGCCAGGATGTCCCCAATTATAAATAAAAGAAATATTATCATTTGTTGGCAGTAATTGACATTCAATCACATTGCAGGTAGGAAACAATACCCCAAAAGAAGCTCTAGAACCTTGGTTCACAAAGATTGCAGTAAAATTGCCTCATAATAAAGTGCAAAATATAGATGAGTCCTAACTTCCAATGCAAGGGCATGGATGAACTTTTCTTACCCATACCACCTTTCTTTTGAACATGAACATGACAATAAGGGACATTGGTACTTGAAATTTTGGCATTCCTCTCTATCTGAATACTCTTGTTTAGTTCGAAATTGCACATTTAAAACTCCAATTCTACTCCTACAAAATTCTGGAAACTTGATGTCTAAGAAAAACGTAATTGTAAGTCATAAATGTTCTCTTCTTCTCATAGATAGAAATTGTGCTCCTAGACTCAACAATAATCTAATCTTATTACCGATTGGCTACACAAGTGCTACTCACTATTTAATTCTATCGATATTTACCTCTTTTGAGATGTTCAATGAAGTCAAGTCTTTTGCTACCACATCAATCAATTTTGATCTTACTCTACCCCTACATTTCTAACATGTTCTATTCCATTGCTTTATGAATAAGAGAAGACGTGTCCAAGCTGTCTTAGTTGTCATAATCTTAATCTATTCTCATTTGGTGCCTCCTCCACTTGTTACATCCCTGTTTGTTAGTTTGTCCATGTAATGGGTAAACTTCTGTCTAACACCCTTATCTTGGTGATACTCCTCTTATGGACATTTTTCCTTCAATGGCCTAAGTCCTAACAAATTATGCCAATGGGGAACCACAATTTATTAATAGAGTTGATTTTAATTTTACGGTTGCAAAATTTTGTCAACATTGGGATCTTGTACAATGACGAGACTTTAGCCGGGCGTATTCCCTGGATGTGCAACTTTTGCTTCTTATCTTGTACTATCTTTCTATTAAGGTCGCTTCTTTAATTAATTATTCTCCTACATTTTGTCTCCTTAACATGGTTATAATAAATGCACTGCATTTTATCTTGTTCTTGTACATTTTATACCCTAATATTGCAATGATAATAGATGCACAAATAACAGCTTTCTATCACACTTGCTTCTCTCATAATTTCATATCAAATGTAGGGCAGAGGCACAACCGATCCAACGGAAACTTTGGAAGAACTTTACTCACTGTTACTGATAGCTGGGCACGTTTTGGCAGATGAAGGACAGGGTGAAATACCCTTGGTAATATGGTTTCTTTTTTCACTGCATTTTCTTATTGCTTGCTACCACGTTCTACAGTTCTCGTGATGATTTTTCTTCCTGGAGAGTACTCAGAGTCAGTCTCAGTAGATGCTTCAATCAAATAAGACTTCTATGTGCCCTTCTACTAATGTATTTTTGGTTTACGTATAATTTGTTCTGCATCAGACATCCTGCTATCTGTATATATTTTATGGCTTTCTATTATCTTTAGCCTCTCTTTTATGAACTATTTAGCAAACAGTGCTAGTTCAGTGTTAACAATTGATCCAGTAGTGAAAGAAAACTTGCAGTTATATAACTTATGAAGAAGAGATTTTCAGCTTTCGATTCTTTAAATATTCTAGATTTTTTTTATCCAGTGTAATCTGCATGTGCTCTATCTGTTCTGGAATAGGTTAATCGTTCTGGTTTCCTTGGTTGCAAAAGCTGATTCAGTCACTTCCTCTCCCACACTGTTCTGACTTTGTTGCATGAAGGGCTGGTTTTTGATAAATTTTTTATTCATTATTACATGAAATGTTTAGGTGCCGAAGGACATACAAGCTCAATTTACGAATGTTGTGGATGCAGACAAGCATCCAGTTGTTATTCTCTCTGGGTAAGTTGTCTACTCGTGCTTCTTTTTTCCCCTCTGAAAAAGGGTGGTTCCATTTAAATGGAATATGTCAAGCTGGCTTCGTCCTTGTAATTTCTAACCGTTTGGAAGGCCTTAAATTTATTCTAATTTGGTCAATTACTTGAAAAGTCTGAACTGACATCCCTAATGTGTCAATATTGATTCATATTTAAAAGTGGCGGCTTGCCCAAAATTCCTTAATAGTGGTGAAATTATTATTAGTTTCGTGTCAACTGCCTTTTCTAGACGTCGTAAAAGTTTTTTTATATGTGGTTCAACTACTTCTAGCACACTTGAGGACCAAATCAATTTTTAAGACACAAGTCATGTTCTATTTTTATAGTCATGTATGTTGAAATGAAAGTCTACATATGCCAAGAAGCGACTTGAGTAAAGGGCCATAATACTGTGTTGGCCTCTCTAATCTCTATTTGAGCAAAGGATTATTATTGGTATCTCTTACAATAAAGCCTTGCAGTATGTGCTGAATAATTGTCAGAGGTTTCCTTGGAAATTATTGTAAATTCTACTTCTCTCGTAGATGCTATAGATGTTAGCCATGTAGTGAGGATATCTGGAAGTGGAAGCAAAATTTTTGCACACATTCAATTCTTGATGTTTATTGTGAATAGAAATGTTATGCAAATACTACATTGTGAAAGTTCTGAAACTGTTGATTCTAATTTAGTTTTCATCTTATAGTTGAATCTGATTACCCTTGTCATACGATCATACACTGCAAAGTTCAACAGAGATTTTGACGTCAGATACTGTCGACAACTTGCCACTAACCATCAGTCCACAACTACTCAATATATTCATTCCCATAACCTTTTACTAGTTACATTCCACATAGGACTAATAACCAAAACAAACACAATTCATGACATATCTATTGCACCTCTTGTATTAAACAATCAGTGACACTCTTTACAGTCCAGACGTCTTTCTGTTGACATCAGAAGTTGTTTGACAACTTCCCGCCAACCAGCAATCCAGAACTACACAATCCATTCATTTCTAATCTTCTACTAGGTAATGTCACATAGGACTACTAACCAGCACAATAAACATCTGCCTGTCTCATGATCAGGTGCGGGAGAAGACAAAGTCGGGATCATCCTCTGGCTATAATCTATAAGGGTAAATCTTGCATTCCAGCTTTCTCCTCTTCCTCGAGTTTGTCCGACGTCTTGGGCAACTAGTCTGGGATCGGACAAGGCACTGGCCCTGTTTTCTCTGCATAAGCATGCTTCATTGATCCCTTGCATGCCATCTTTCTTTTGTGATTGTTGCAATTCCTTGTAAACATCCAACAAGAGATTTTACATTCAATTATCACACTCGCTAACTCCTCCTTTGCGCCCCCCCTTTTTTTAAGTTCCATGACTTCAAAATAGGCCCCTCCAGCAGCTATAAGAATCATCCCGGTCAAGTGTTGAACAATAATCTTCGTGTTGGATTTCAGAGTTCTGAGTCAAATGGGGTTTTTTAACTGCTCAATTTGCTTCTGCTAAATGCTCGAGCTTTGGTATATAAGTGTTGTTTCTTGAAGAACAATAAATGGTGGGATCAAAACACTTCTTGAACTTGATCTTGAACAATGAACAACGGACAACATCATTAATTTCAAGAAAAGTGCACAGAGATGAAGAATTTAAGGGCACTGTTTGAATCATTTTTTCTTCTGTAATTGTGATTTCCAATTTCAAATTTCTCTCCATTTGATAAAGCTTATTTTTGACGTATTTTACGTCAAAATTGTAGTTCAATCATTAGGTTCGCTGAGCAAAGTTTGGATCCAGAAATGAGAACATCATTTTTCAGTCCTAGACTTATGGAGGTACATATCATATTTTCTCCCATTTTTTGAAACTGTTTTAGTTATCTTCACTTTTACTATGCAATTGCATCCAAATTCCCTGGAATGCAGATCATTCTGGATCATTGAATGAATGTGTTGTGCCACTTAGCTCTTGAAACACGGTTTAATAGGAGTATACTTCTTCAGATTGGTTAGTCTGGAGAGAAGTTAATTCTTTTGGAATGTTGAAAGTTTCCAGAACGTGAAATAGTACTATAGATTTAATCTTGTTAGGAAATTATTCATCTTTTTTATCACTCGCTTTAATGTTTTGTTTTTGTTGCATGTTTCAATTGTATAAATCCCTTAAGCATCATACAGGGTGGAACAATATTGTTTGAAAACATCAGTTTAATATTACACTTCTTCATTTTAGATCTCACTTCATTTTCTTACTATAATTAGACAAAGAACTTTTATTTTATCGCTTCAGCTATACCAGCCATCTCAGTGAAGAATCAGTGGTTTCACATTCTCCATGGGAAGCCACTATAATTTGATGAGGAAAATCTATCATCGAGAAAACATACATCAACCTGAAAAAGAACAAACCAAAAATCAAGCCAAGAAAAGTTACCGTACATCAACCAGAAAACATATAAACAAATTTGCTACTGTAGCAACTGCAGTAACAACCCAAAAGCAGCCTCTAACCATGCACCTAGTAACTCATATTGACCTCACAACTTGTTGGGCTTGGTGAAGTTACCCCTTCATGATGGATTATATACCAATACATATTCGGAAACTAACCTGAGATTTTAAATGCTGGATTTTTTCTTTTCATCAAAATATTGCTCGTGGCTTCATTTTTCAAACTCGTATATGAGCGAGCATTGGATATGGGCACGTGTTCGAAATTGAATTGTAAAATTTTAAGCCTTCAACAATGGGGTGTATCTACGGGTAAGATCAAGTAATATTTTTGGTTCCCATCTTTTTATGGCAAAAAAAGCTTATGTTTGTAATGAGGGCAACATTTCGGGCAAGTTCGCATACTCTTGTCTGAATGTCAAATGCCCCATATTGGTACTTAATGCATTAAGAGAGGAACTAGGTAGTTATGGCCCTTCATGTTCTGAATTTGGGAATAAAAATTCTTTATATTTATTATGTTTATTTTTATGCTTTGGCAAAAGAGATTTTATAATGGTTGCTTTCATGTTTAACGTATATGACCTGTTAATCTGTCAGGCAGTTATATGGTTCCTTGCAAGATGGTCTTCAACATACCTGATGCCACCTGAAGAAAATAAAGGAAATAAAAGTGGTGAAAATAATAATGATGCCCAAGTTCGTTTAGAACACTCCAAAAATGCACTGCTTAGTTTTTTTGGAGAGTATAATCAGGGGAAACTAGTGCTTGATATTATTATTCGAATCTCGTTGACTACACTTGTTTCATACCCAGGGGAGAAGGACCTGCAGGTTTGTAATCTCTATTTATTTATCTGATGGTTTACACCTCAATGCTGGGAAATATGTAATGCAATAGTGTAAAGAAGGTGAAGGACACACACACGTTAATGTCAGCTTCTGTTTTTTATGACAGGGACTTACATGTTACCAGTTACTTCATGGACTAGTTCGACGAAAGAATGTTATCTCACATCTTGTTTCTTTGGTCAGTTTCATTTCTTTTCGTGCAAAAACTTTCATGGATTCTTTCGCATCCTTGGTTTCCCTTTCTTGTTCCATGTTTTTTACTATAATTTGGTTTGGGTTGAGAAGAACTTTTGGCCGAAGGATGGTAGTTTCCCTTGGAAGAGAAGCCTTAACAGTCCGTTAGAAATATTCTTGGTCTCCCTCAGGGTGGGGGCAATTTGAAGGATGGAAGGCAGAATTTGTCGTTTCGAGGATGTTTACTTGATTAGGAGTTTGTAGTTGCTCGTTAAGGGTGGCCATGGTCTGGTTCGCTCCGGTTCCGAAGAGATCCGAACCTAACCGAGTCCCAATAGGTATCTTAAAATGGAACCAACCCCCATAGGTATCTTAAAATGGAAACGTTGGTTCCATAGTCTAATTATGGAACTGAACTGCAACGGAACTACTGGTTCCAGTTTGGTTGGTTCAGTTTCATAAAAGAGATGGAACCGATGTCTAACTCATGCAAATATCTCCAATGCAATCGATGCAAATTAATTAAACATCTCAAAAGGCAACAAATCAATTTTTTAAATCCAAAATAAGCATTAAAAAGTGAACTGAACAATTCAAACTAACAGCAAGATTGAAAGATTAAAATGTACTATTAACAAACATCACCGCTTAACCACAAGATGCCAAAATCACTGAGCATTAACCAAATGAACAAATGAACATATTTCAAATTTATAAACACTAACAAGGCCCATCTTGATACAAAATATTGTCTATTAAAATTCGTTCACGAACTTACATGAATAACCAAAAAATAATAACAATAAAACATGGTGAATTTACATTCCATCCATTTATCGTAGAACTCCATCTCTCCAATGCAAACTCAATCTTGGGGGTAACTCTAAAAAGTTTAGATGCTCCCCATAACCAATTTTGCGTCTAAATTAAGCAAGTATGCCCTCCATTTGACTCAGAAGCAACAGTAGATATATGAATAGAAAACACATTTATCACAACCTCAAACAAAATTTCAATTCTTTATCTATTGATCTTCCTCCAATTCAAAATATCGAATTTTGCATTAGCATAGTCGTTGGGGATTCCATTTTATGTATCTATATCTCATCTTTTCCGGACAATTCCTCTTGGCTAGTTTTCAACATCTTGTACCCAAAATCAAAATTATTAAAGCCATTCCATTTATCATCAGAACTCTCTATCACTGACTTTGTCGTTGTAATCACTACTACCAGTAGCTCCATCATTTGTGCAATCCGATCCCTTCTACTAGTTATATAAATACAATAATTCCATGACCTCATTTTTTGTGGCTTAGACTACATATACAACAAATTCTACTTCATATCTAGTATCAAGCATAATTGCTACTATTAAAATCTTGTTTATTTTATCTATTAATGTAATACTTGTCAAATTTAGACTTCACGTTTCTTGCCATACTAAGCAAAGGATCTTGCTTGTCCGCCCTTATCTTCAAAATTTGCTCGATGTTACAAACTTCTTTGAAGTAAAGATTGGAGGTAACACTTGTAGAAGCATTGAATTTCTAAGTGAGTTCATAAAAGGTTCTTGAAATTTTGGAAAATTTTCTAGCTTTCTCCCAACCATCACTTATTGGTGGCTTCTCTCTCTCTCTCTCTCTCTACTCTCACGCTCATCAAAATATTTGCAATGGAATCCATCCTCTTCCTCCATTCATTTAAATACTTTTTCGAAATTCAATGCACTATCCGGCGTTAAGAATATTGAATTCCATACGGGAAGTCTTTTGCATTCAATCTTTTACAACGATCAAATTGACTATGTGTAGAACATTGTACATGCAAATAAGAGCCATTTAAAATTATAACATCACACTTCCAATTTTTCAAATTGTTTTTAACAAACGATTGCAATATCATTTGTGTTTGTTTGGTCAGTAGATATGGTACCCATATACTCTATCCCCCAATCAAGCTAACAATTTTCGTAAGTTTCCCACTTTGTCTCCTCTTTTTGATTTTTAACCAAAATCTTCTTACAATAGTAAATAGAAAGATAATAAGATTGGTCTGTTTGCGCATGGAAGAATAGTGGAGACAATGCCTACAAGATCTATCTTCCTGTGAATATTTCATCTGCATTCACTGTTTCATATCTTTGGGTACTATCCATCACTTGAGGTTGAGTTTTCTTCACGTGCAGGAGAATGATGCTGGACAATCTTAAAAAAATAGGATATGGATTTATTCCAAATATGATTCATTGTTGTAATAGTATTTTCTCTCTCTCTCTTTTTTTTTTTTTTCTTGATTAGAATATGATTTCTTCTTCTTGTTAGATTAGGATTTTATTTTCAATCCTAGAATTTTAATTACTTTAGTCATTAAGATTAGATAATTAATTTGCATGTATATACATAGGCTTGTACACTTTTCAATCATCACTCTCAATACAATTCAAATATTTTTACAGACTTCAAGTTTTCTAAATTGATTCTGATTTCAAAAATTTCAATCTGCTTCCGCACAAACTACTTAGTTAAATCTTGGAGCTTATAACGGAAAAATTAGAACATTGTAATTCACTAGATAGATACCTTATATAATTTTAGAAGATATGGCATTTTTTATCTCATCCTTCACATTCCGGTTGAAGAGAGAGGCAGATTTTCAAATGCTTAAATCTCCTTAATGGTAGGTTAGTCCTTATCAAAACCCAATACTCAAATCGTAAAATGGTAAGATATTTGTGCGGATTGTATTAAAGGAACATAAAACAAATAGAGAAATTAGTTACCTTAGCAATATTCAAAAAGGAACTGTGTCACGGAGATTTCTTGCTTGTCATACAGTGGCGTGGGCAGCAATGGGCTGTGGCATAAAAAAATTAGGGTTTTTTTTCCCTAAGAACAACTGGAGGAGGGATTTGGAACCATTCATTTTCTTTCGCCATGTTCACTTTGTTCTGCTAAGTCTGATGCCAGAACATGCTTTGGTGTAATGGGTGTTATACTATGTGATTGGTGCATTGCACCGGTCACTATATAAAAAAAAAAGGATTTTGCTACATTTACATCGGGGTTTACGCCCTGGTCATTTGCTAGTGGAAAAAACTGTATTTCCACCAACCAATGATGAAATGCCACTTGGGCATTATGTACACCAGGGTGTAAACCCTGATGTACATGTAGCATAATTCCAAAAAATTATTCAAGTAGACCAAGTTTTCAGTTCTATATATTAAAACCGATGCAGAACCAGACCAGTTGGTCCAGTACTCTTGCCTGCCTCTACTGCTGGTTCTTTATCCTCCCTTCACTAGAATTGATAATTATCAAAATTAAGATTTTTCTTTCACTCTTTATTTTCATATCTTGCCGTGTCCAAGACCATACTTAACCATGATTTTTATGCAGTTTACACCTGCATTACTTTCAGCTTTTGTTTAACACTGTTAGTTAATGATTGGCAATAGGCTTTTGTGAATCTTGATATGAAAAAGTATTACTGCAATTTTGACTGAGCGAAAGTTGTTACATTGAGCATATCACAAAATTCCTGTATTTTGATTCTTAATAATTACTTCAGAACTCTATTAGAAATTTTTGACCTCTGATAACTTATTTTGCAGGACTCATGGCGTGACTTGGCAAATGTTTTTGCTAATGAACGGGGTTTTTTCTCATTAAATGCTGCTCACCAGGTAATTTATTCTAATTTTATCATGTTGTTTTGGTGATGGTATATATAAGGAATAGCTATTAGAGGAAGAAAATATGTGCTCTAACTTATGTGTTCCTATATTTGATTCATGCATAGAATACACCAAGGGACAACATCCAAAGGTTACAGTAGCTATTTTCCATTTGCATAAGGTTTTGTTAGAGGCAAAGCATGCACCTTTTCTCCCTTTTTACGTCTTCTTCCTTGACTTGCACCCATTTTTCATTCCATTAAAACAATGTTACTCTTTCCTTGTTCATTAAAACCGGTAACTTTACATACAAGGCATTGAAGTTAGAGGAAGAAAATAGGTGCATCTTAACTTATGTATCCATATATTTGACTCTTAAATGGATGAAACTTAGAGATCCATTAATTATAGTAGGTATTTTCCATTATACTGTTGGCACATTTGCATGAGTTCATGTAGCAGCAAAGTTTGCATCTTTCCTTGTTTTTCCTCCTCTCCCTTGACTCAATCCTGTTTTCATTTCACTAAACAATGAGTTGAAGATAGAGTATAAACAAATATATTCTTAACAATTTAAGCTCTATGAAGATGTGGTTTAACTGGTAGCAGAGAATGGAGAGGTGAGTCCCCAGGTTCACGTCTTATCACCACCCAATCCTGAAAATTCAACGTGTTAGGTCATGAAAAATGATTATGGTCTACAGATGAGGGGGATGTTGGAGATATAAATGAATTGACATTTGGAGGGTGGTTGTGCATTCAGTGTTCTTCTATCTATACCAAGCACTCCTGGTTCAACTACTGTGCTTTTAGCCTTTGGAACCAGGGAAACCTCATAGTCTCTCGCCCGGTCAAACTCTTCTTACAAATATAAATGAATAAATCATCTCCTCTTCAATAACTGCATCTTTTAGATAAGATGGTTTAACATAGTATCTAGCAAGCAATCATAATAAAATCAAATCTCGCTTTCATCCATTTACAAAAACTGTTCATTTATCAGGCATCTTGTGATGAAAATGAGTAGTACATGAGGGAACAGTTACAAAATTTAAATAAATAAAGTCCTCTCCCTTCTAAATGCTTAAGCTTTTAGATTAGGTGATTTAACATAATACAAATGCCTTTTCTTGTTCTCATTGAAAAGTGTAACTTCGTCTTCCATCTGTTTCAGCGTTCACTGGCTGAGACACTTGCCCTTTCAGCTTCTGGAATGAAAACATCTGAGGCATCAAATCAGTTAGTATATATTTGGGTTTCTTCTCCACCTGTATCTCATTCTTATCAGTTGCAGATATTTTTATTGCAATACTACCTGATCACGATTTACAATTATTTATAGGTATATAAAAAGTTTGACAAACCATATGACAGCTAATTTGGTGGAGCTGTCATGCAAGAGTGATCTCAAACATATTGCTCAACAGCCAGATATTCTTTTGTTGGTAAGGACAGTTTAAATATTATCCATTCAATCTGCAGATACTCTAAAACAATATGGTTAATATCATATCATGACATGCCATAGGTTAGTTGCTTGTTGGAGAGGCTTCGTGGGGTTGCCAGTGCCTCAGAACCTCGGACTCAAAAGGCAATTTATGAAATGGGTTTCACCGTGATGAATCCTATCTTGATTTTTATTGAGGCATACAAACATGAGGTACTGAACTAAGAATATACTTTTCTTTTTACAGCTATTCACTTCGGAAGCATGGTATAAAGTTTTTCTAAAATTCTTTCATATCCTCGTTAATTTTTTGCTAAAAGTTTTTGAGATTTCAGTAATGTCTAAACTTGTGTTTCATGAGATGTCTCATAATTAAGTCTTATCTCATTAAAGTATCTAAGAGTTCAATTTTGAAGCCATTCAGTGCTTGCTTGATATCTAAGTGGTAACCTTTAGTAGTTGATGGCTTGCTTGTTGCAACAATTTTCCTTATTGCCAAGGCCAAGGTATGGGCTTGTGACAATTTCGATAAGGCGCTATATCTGCTGTTAAGCTTTACAAATTACCGAAGGATTCCAGTAACATTGTTGTTGATGACTATAGAATCTGGCACATTGGCATGTTCTTGGTCGTACAATTGGTGTCTAAGTTAATGCTATTACTACGGTTTCTTGTGGGGCCAATTGTTTCGCAGGAAATAGTTTGTGTGAATATGGCAATGCCCTCATGGTGCTGCCGGAATTATTTACCGAGTTTCTATCAAGAGGTGGCACTTGGATTGCTGCAAAGAATAGAACTTTTTTGAGTTGAAAACCATTTTTAATAACTATAACTTTTGGCAGTGTGGCAGCCTGGTAGGTAATGGTTCTTAATACTACTACTGGAAGTGATGTTTGCATGCAAGAGAGCCAAGAATCAAGCCTAAGAAGTCACAGACACTATTGTGCATATTTTTAACACTGGTGAAAGTAAGAAACAGTGCCTTTGAAATTGCAGGAATCCAGGTGGAAATAAATTCAGTGAATGTTTTTGGCATCTCAACCAGGTTTAACAAAAACAAGTTTATGGGATTGATGAAATTTTTTGCAGTAGAAGTAGAGGTGAAAAAAAGTTGGGGAAATGCAATTGTCTAATCAAGAAATTTCAACTAGAGAAAACTGACAGGCTTATTTACTAAGATGATTAAAATTCAGTTAATCTAACTAAATTAGTGCTTTTGAGCAAAATACGGTCAATTATTTTCCATATTTTTACACTAGGTCTCTTGTAAAAATTACAATTTAAGCTGCATTATATATGAAAATTCTCCGCTATTTAAGCAAAACTTACGACTCCAGATTTAAAAATCAACTAAAATGTACCATGTATGTGAAGAATTATCTGCTGTAAAAACATGTATAATAAACACATTGAATACTCTTCTTTACGGTTTTCCACCTATAAAAAATTTGATGCATTTCTCCTGTCCTTTGACAGGTTATTATGATTTAATTTATTGTCATTAAATTTCTGCTTAATAATTTGTGGATATGTTGAACACCTTTTTTATTGTTTGTAAATTTTATGCTTATCTTGATTGTTGGTTGTGTATTTAATTTCACCCTTTTTTGGTGAAAATAATTGAACACCATTGGATTGATTTTTAATGTGTTTTATTTTTGCCTATATTAGTCAGTAGTTGTCTATCTTCTACTCAAATTTGTCGTCGATTGGGTCGATGGCCAAATAATCTACTTAGAGGCCCGTGAAACTGCTGCTGCTGTTGACTTTTGTACACGTCTGCTTCAGCTATACTCATCTCACAATATCGGCAAGGTATTCTTTTTGGCCTGACGTTAATTCTTTTGTAATCTAAACAATTTGGCTAGAAGAAGAGTGGAAGTAGAAACGTTACAATTCAATAAATATACAACTGCTAAAGAGTGTACGAGATATATTTGTTGAGTAAAAAACCTACTTTGAATTGTTTGAACCTACTTTGTGTTAGTTTGCTACAGATGGAGCAAAATGAAACTTATATTGGGCTGCAAAACGAACAGCGACAGTGTACTCTCTGGAAATTGTTTAAAGAATAAAATTTCTTCCTCTAGAATGTCATTGAAATGTTATCCATCCAAAAACAGTCATGATAGATGTCTAACACCTCCTCTTTGATTGGATATGTACTGGGACTTCTTAATAAGGCTGCTGGTAAGAATGCCCAGTAAGGCTTCCAATAGGCTAATAATGTAAACAGCGGATGCACTTAAGCTATTTTTAATCATAAATGAAATTTAGTGTGAATCATGTGTTAGATCAGTTTCCTATACATGTAACTCTATCTATAACAAAAAACATAGGATTGCAAATCCATCTTCGATGAAGCATGACAAGGATGACAGTCCACAGCTAATCTCTAATCCATGGGCTCTACATAAAGTGCAAAACCATATGAAAATATATTGAGGAAGTTATAAATTAAAAATTTAACTACTACAAATTATTTTTATTTCTCTTAATTCCTTCCCACCATTTAATCCTTCAGATTTGTCTTGTAGGGATTTGAACTTTAGGAATCATCTCATTGCCTTTATTAATATCCCCATAGTTCCTCTACAGTTCAATTTACAAATAAGACTAACAATGGCAGAAGAAAGAAAGCACTAAGCATGGACCAAGTTTTACCACGGTGTTGATGGCAGTGTCATGCAGTGCATACTGCTAATGTCGAATGATGGTTCTCAAAAAAAAAAAAAATAGTTCGAAGTCTTGCATATTAATAACTCACTGTATTTCTTATTCATTGACTTGATTTTTTCCTTGGGTAGAATTGAGTTCCTTAAAAGATGCCTAGAATCTTCCCTTTTAGAGTGATCTGTCTTGGATAGGTGCAATAGTTGGAGCAATACCAAATTCAATCTAAAGTTTTATGGAAAACAGTTCATCGGAGTCCAGATGTACATATACTGCCATTTGTGTGAGTACTTCTGAATATAAGATATTAAAAGCAAATTATTCCAAGGATCCATTTTTATTGAAGATTTAGAACCCATGAATATTAAACTTGTTTCAATATTAATGAGTTCTTGGCTTCTAACAGAATTGAAATTGCAGTCAAATCCATCCTGCATTTTGTAAATCTTAATGATGGATGTCAAGCCTTTCCAAACATGGAGTGCTAGAAATCCTTTTCAATGTTATCCAATTTTTGTATCATCTGTAGACTGGATTTTAAATACCTGGTCTAAATTATAAATTCAAATATGGGTTAAGAAAATATTACATTTAAAATGCGTTTAAACTCAAACCCAGTTCTAAAATTATAATCTACACTAACCCACACATAAAAGTCATGTTCTGGTGGTGAACTAAGTACCAATAAGGGCATGGCTATAAGGAGGTGACTTACTCGATGTATTATCTTAACAAACAGTTGGAGGGGACTAACCATGTCAACGTTTAAGGATAAGGATGCTGTTGCTAAACATGCAATTGAACAATGTATGGACAGTAAAAGATGGAATACAATTGATACTCTTTTTGACCAAATTGGAGTGCACATATTTTGGATTATTGTGGTACAGTGGCATGACTATTTATTTAAGTAATCTTGATCACTGTTTGTAAATGAATTATTAATAATCAAGTAGAAAGTTGACACTTGTGATTTCACTATCCTTTATTTGTTTTGCTCATGTGACATGAGTTATATTTTGACTTTCAGATATCAGTTAGCCTTTCAAACAGCTTACTTAGTGAAGCAGATACAGAGAGATATAAGGATTTACGGGCCCTTCTACAACTCCTTGCAAATCTGTGTTCGAAGGATCTGGTAACTCTTTTACTCGTTCATATCACCATTAAGACAATTCCTTTCTCCCAAGGGCATGGATTTATCACGTTTGTAATATTCAGTGGCATGTATGGAATGTGAATAGCGAAAGTCCTAGGACAACTCTTCTCTTGGAAGACTGGGAACTGTTATGAGACAACCATTCAAATGAATTCAAAGAAGCAGGAACCATTTGTGATAGCGTGCAGCATTTTCATGTCAAGTTTTTACGAATGTCGTGCTTTAATATCAAGTACCTAAATCCAGGCCCCACTGCTGCTCAAAATCTACTACTTGCCTATTTCAAGAGCAAGAGGGCTTTCTCCATTGCAAACTTTTATCTTCATTGAAGCTTTGTTGTTGAAGATTCTAGAAAAAAGATATTTCCATATCTCCCATGATGCCCCTATTTTTTTCTAACAAAACACAGAAACATTATTTTGTTTGTGTAGATAATTATGTTTGATTTTTATTCTCAAGTACAATTTATTTTTTTCGTGAGTCAAAATTTAACTTAGTTTTCCTATCTGCATTGATACATTCAAGCGATTGCTTATTTTTTCCAAATTTTAGAGAAAAAAAGCATCTATAAATATGGAGCTCTTCCGTGTTATCATTTCTCAAATCTTCTCATGTATGAGATTATAGTACAGTTGTTTCTAATTTCAGCAAGATTAAACATAATAGAATCAAGCATTAACGAGGCTCTTAGATTCTTCTTTATGTTTTGATAGACCTTAGGCCGAAGAAGAACAGAGATGAGAATGGCGAGGTTGAGAGGTGGTGGGGTAGAGTTGAGGTGGAGTTGGCCGAGACAGAAATTTTATTTTAAATTCGGTAGTGGGTGAAGGAAGAACACGGTTGTTGGGAGAGATTTCTGGGCTGTGAATGAAAGCTCCCTAATTTTATTTGATCTCACAGGTCAAGAGAAAGGAAACAATTTAAAAGGATTTATCTAGAATCTCAAACTAAGCGATCCTCTAGTTGAAGAGTCCAATTTGAATTTATGTCCAATCAACAAAAGAAATACAAGAAAGAGGACAAATTCAAGGTAACATTTGACCTATTATCATGGGATAACATGAGAGACAAGAACGAGTGCTCCTCAAGCTATTGACAAGTTAACAGAAGCAATCTGTGCCTTTTTTGGCTATGGATCGTGTTCAAGATCAAGTGTCTAGTTGCATTGCATTTTGCAGATTCTTGTCCTGTTAATGGATTTAATTTTTTGGCTGTCTTTGAATTACATATGATATGAAGCTTTCATGATTAAAATGAAAATGTACAGGTTGACTTTGCATCTGAACCCCTTGAGGCTTATGGTGTGAGCATTTCTCAGGTACACTCTTGTGGCACTTCCATCTGATGAACAGTGTTTGTCTTGCATGTTTCCCACAGTTTATTCCTAAATTTCCTGATACATTCCTTATACAGGTTGTATTTATGGGTCTTCACATCGTAACCCCTCTAATTACTTTGGAGCTGCTGAAATATCCCAAACTTTGTCACAGTGTATAGATTTTTCTCTCTTTTTTGGTGTGTGATTTATAGAGGAGAAAACTTCAGAGCATTATGGGGAACTAATATTTTTCCGTGGACAGTATTTCTCACTACTATCACACATGCTGGAGGTTTACCCCGAAGTAGTCGCTCAACTAAACGTTGAAGCCTTTGGTCATATAGCAGAAACTCTTGAATTTGGGCTTCATCATCAGGTAAATTCTGGCGCCGGATGTACGAGTCTGTAGTTAAATACTAGAGTTTATTCCCAGAAGGATCAGTTCATCTTGTTAATTTCGAGAACACAAAAAATTTTGTGCCATTAGAATTCCGCTGCTAAATGTTACTAAGCTGGTTTCTTCACCATATTTCTTTTCCTTGATTAGGACGGTGAAGTTGTTGACTTGTGTCTAAGGGCTCTGAAAGCACTTGCGTCATACCATTACAAGGAAAATGGAATGGGTAAAGTTGGTTTAGGTTCACATGCTACCATTTATAAGGATCCTGGTGGAAAAGTTCAAGAAGGCGTACTGAGTCGGTTCCTTTGTTCATTGCTGCAACTTCTTCTTTTTGAGGACTACAGGTAAGTATTATATAAATAAGCTATTCGTTCATACGAAATGTAGTGCATGTTTTTTTTATGCAATACTCTGTATTACTGGACATTATAACTAACAAGATTTTTACTACTTTAATACGGGTCCTCTCTACAACTATGCAAATATGATATTGTTTACATTTAATGACCATATTGTTCTGGTTGTTTTGATGTCAGTAAACACATTATGATGGTTGTATTTCCTTGTGGTTTCAGCACGGATCTCGTAAGTTCTGCAGCAGATGCACTTTTCCCGTTGATACTGTGTGAACAAAATGTTTATCAGGTATTTTGGTTTTCTCTACTGTCAATACGCCTTGATTAAGTATCTATAAATTTGGTAACTCTTTCAATTTACTAGCTTCAAAAAGGTTGAGTAATAGTTAAGATATACCCCCTAAGCACTTCTAGCTGCCATATATCCTCGACATGCACAATCAAGGAACAGTCAGATTCGCATCTTTGTCTGTTAGATGCAGTAAGCTTATTCTCTAATCGTTGTGAAGATAAAGAACTAAAATAACAACTTGGGTTTTTGGATCATACAAGTGCAATTTACTTGATATGGATTATTATGCAGCTATTGTGGAATTAACAATTAGGATTACTTTTACTGCATGTTTGGTACGCACTTCACACTACCTTGGACAACGATTTTAGCTCATTTTCTTTCTTAATATTGTTCAGTCTAATCCACTTACCTGACGCCCCATAATTGTCACTCTTCTACCTTATGCTAATGAATAAATATATGCGCTTCCTGCATTACTAGAGATTATTGGAATCAAGTCGTGATGGATTTTGCATAGATTTCCATGCAAATTTTGGTGAACTGGTTTTAGAAATACAAAACCTCAGCTATAATGACACAATTTACCGGATTACGCTTGGTTGATGATTGACATATTATCTGCTGATTTTCGTCTTTCCTTCCGTCTTTTTCGTCTTCCTGAGGTGGAATTGTTGTTGCAGAATTTAGTGAATGAATTGATAGAAAGGCAGACAAACCAAATGTTCCGATTACGGCTTACAAATGCTCTCCAGTCTCTCACAAATTCAAACAACCTTTCTACGACACTTGACCGCGTAAATTTCCAGAGATTCCGGAAGAATTTACACACTTTCCTCATTGAAGTTCGTGGATTTCTTCGAACAATATGACACCTGCAGAATCTGTAGAATATGAGCAATCTACAGAGTCTGTAAATTTTTGTTTGAGGAACTCCAAGAGTGCATTTTTTAGGTTGCGTTTGGAATGTAACTGCCTCTGCGCAATGTGTTGTAAAGTTGATTTTGTGGTTCTATAGGCATTTGTGATTGCCATTAATTTATTTTGTATATTCGATATTGTTATGGATAGTCACAGAAGATTTGAATCATTAGAAAGTAGACTAAGAGTTGCTTGAATTGAATTTTTTCATCTCCCTCACGCTACACCCCCCCCACCCCACCCCACCACGCGCGCGCGCGCACACACACAAATCCAATTATTCCCCTTTCTTTCGATCAAATATGTTCTCAATTTCTTTTTATCATTGAAAAAGTGAACAAAAGAATTTCTAATTATGTTGGAAACAAGCAAAGGTTAAGGAAATGGCCCTCCTAAAAGAACTCGCCGCGAAAGGCAAAAAAAGGTCTTATCGACTGATTTTTTGGTTAACTAGAATGTGAAATGACTTCAATGCACAAATAATCTGTTTGGACACTACGATGTTAGGTATTCTGAATTCAGTTGGATATAATTGAGAAAGAGATGCATTTGATATGTCAATTATTTGTTTATGCTCAGTTCAATGCGTAAAGCATGCCTAAGTACCTAAATTGCAATACGCTTTTTTCCGACCAAACCGGTCTGGCAAATACATAGCAATTCTTCCATCCCCAACGTGGTAATGCCATCTGTTGTCAATTAATTTTACATAGATCAATGATGGGGATTTTGACAATTGTCTTAACTTCGCCATGTGCGGACTTGTGCCTCTACCAACGAACACTTGTAAGAAATTATCATATAATGGGCGAACTTGGACCGTTGTCAATGAGCATCTATAATACGAAGACGTTCGATCTTAAACACAAAAGATGAGCACAAGAGACGTGAATGCAAAATTACTAAGGTAAAAAAAAGAAAAAAAAAAAAGAAAGAGAAACTCTTATATATACTTTTAGAGGTTATTCCATATAAGCAAAAACCATTATGGAAGAACATGTGAATAAGAATGATAAATCTGTTAAACATGACTTCTTCACGATCACTGGGAAAAGAACATGAGGCATGGTGAATAAAATGTAACAGATTCTGTTACAGTCCATTAGATGTGAATAATTGAAACAGTCTCCTTTAAAATTGTTATTTCTCTCGTTGTCCAAGTAAGAAATTTAGTAAGTTTTAGAAGGGAAAATTCTGGTTACGCGAAAGGAATTTGTTCATCTCAATTTTGAGGTTAACAAATTAATGATGTATGTGGGAAAGCTTGAACAGAAATAACCATGATCTTGGCCATCCTTGAGTAAAAAAGCTACCATAAAAAATTGTTCGAAAATGAGTCAACCTGAGATAAATCAAGTCCAAGTACAAGCATTAGAGGCCAGAACGAAAGTTCGACCACAAGGATGACGACATTAATTCTAAGAGGGAGCGGAAGGGATCCTCTGAAAATTGCCTATAGGGGGTTCTTAGACGAAACGTTGCCACCAACGCAGAAAGATTTTCACCGCTCGAACAATACAAGAAATGGCTGCGAGTGAATTCCCACAAATATAAATCAAATAATTTTTTCAAGGCTATATGGGACAAAGTTAACAATACAATCAAATTCTCACTTATTTAAAATTCCAAATGCGTGACTTTGAATCAAAACATTTCATTCAAAATTAGATGATTCTCGACAAATAAATAAATCATGTTAACCATCTTGCGGAGTAAGTGAAAATGTCTGGTCTCACTTAAAATTGAGCTCAAAGTAGCTTATTTAAAACCATTTTTCCAACAATATCGTTTGAAAACAAATGTCTCGTAACTGTGATGTTAAAGTCTATCGAAAGTCAAACCTAAAAAATGTATTGTGCAGATCCGCAATCTCTCGAAATCACATACTTATCGTCTAATGTTTAATGCTTTAATCGCTTGTACACCCAATCGTATAATCGGCTCCCGGTTTTTAGCTTCTTCGTGCCATTTCGAATCCATCAACCTTGTGCAATTATTTGTTGTTCTCTATTTTTCTTAGCGTCGCATTTTTATTCCTTTTACGAAGCATCAAGCGACTTTCACGTAATGATTAAATGTCACGTATGTTTTCCATCAAGAGGGGATCGCGATCATGCTAAATGTACGCGACAACAATTGGAGATGATGTTATCAAGAAGCACATTATCCATACCAAAATGAATCCAAAGAAACCATTATCCATAAGAACTATACAGTTAGAACAGTTTCTGGCAGGGAACAAAGATAGGCATTGCAGTTTCATCGCTCTTGACTTGTCCTTATTTGATGATTTTG
>CAIGRP010059058.1:0-14870 GCA_903798385.1 Fraxinus cuspidata | reverse complement strand
AACATCAAAACACACATTAAAATGCTCTAAAACTCGTAGAAATTAGTTAAATATCAAGTTGAGATGATGTCTAAAGTATGAGTGAAATACACTCATCACCAAGAAACGTAAAAACATAGTTATGATGTGTGAGATGGGTGCTAATGTATTCCCTCAATTTTTTACTTTAGAAAGAGTGGAGCAAGAGGACTTTTTTATCAAAGATATATTTGCTTCAAATTGTATTCAACATAATTAACCAAATAGGGCAAGCTCAATCAAATTTGTTCCAGTCTCTGAAGATGAGCTAGATACTAGACCATCTGTAATTTCATGTGTTGAGATTATGAGCCTATAGCTTGCCAAGAGGGATATTTCTATTTAATTTCAGGTTTGCTGGTGACGTGGATAAAACAATTACCAAGACTAACAAGATGGAAAAAGAATTCTGAAACAAACTTGACAGAAAAGTTGTTTGGATAATTTTTTCCCCAGTATTCCCTCTATAAATTGTGATACTTTGTGCTGGCTAGAAATGCTTATAAAGTGAAAAAGAGAGTTAAAAAGGTTTTCTGATGGTCATGAAGGAAAGAACCTCAAGAATACTTTGTGCTTCAATATTTGCTTTTGATGGAAGGCTATTCAATATGCATATAATGATTTTGTTATTTCCTATGACTGGAATATTTTACGGGTTTCTTATTTTATTTTTTCATGCCTTTACGCTAAAGGGAAATGAGAAGACAAGTGAGAAAAAAATGAAAATAAACTGACGACGATGAGGAGGATGATGGGGCAATTGATACGTTAAAATTTGTTTAAAGATTCTATTAGTAGTAATGATGTAGGAGACTCCTTGGTTTTTGTACTTCCAATAGTAGGTTACAATTTTGTTATGCGATTACTAATTTTAAAACTATTATTAGCTTTTTTATTGATCCGTTTTATGTTTATTTCGCAAATTGAATTGTTTGCAAATCAGACTTTGATTTTGTTGATTAGATTTATTTGGTTTTTTTAGATGGTTTATGGTTTATCATGAGCATATATTTTTAATTTTATATTCTTTTGAATTATTTTATTAGTTTATCTCAAGGCTTATAAGGCTTATCAAGGCAAAACTCTTCTGTACTCAATTTAGCCTTTTAAAACATTATCTGGAAGTAATACATTTTTGTGTTTATGTATGATTTTATTTATGTATTTTTATTTATATTTTTTGATGAAGTGAATTTTCACTGTGGGTGGAACCATAGAAATCTAAGAACGTGACATTGTTTCCCTATATTGTTATGTGGGGCTTATTTGTTTTTGCGGTGTTTGCCAATGAGTCTGATTGATTAATGTTTCTATTTGCTAATGCTACTCTGGCGGTCTCTGAAAGTTCTTTCAGTGGCATTTAATATTTGCATGGTTTACTTTCCTGTTTGGTAGATTATATGGTGAGTCAAGATGTTTTGACGTTTTTAGGGGCAGATAATTTATTACTCTATTTCCTAGGGAAGATCATAACATCTACAAGGATGAAATTCAATTCCAAACCTGCTAATATCCGAAGTACGAAATTTTCATAATCTTCTACTTTAAGATTGTTCTCTCTTCCGATGGCTCTTTGTATTTCATTATTGTATAAGTGGATGAGTGAGTCAACTCCCTAAAGTACGACTCTTTTAAATTAGTGTTATACTTCCTCCTTGTTTGGTAACATCTTGAGTCAATGATCTTTACCTCCTTTTTTTCCTGCTACTTTCTGTGAGTGAATTTGATGGACTTGTAGGACTATGAAAGTTTTTAAGTTGACTGATCAGTCTGATCCTGCAACTTTGGGGCCATTGCACTTTCAGCTTACTGGATTTTTTAAGCTCAAACATGATTTTCTGTGTTTTTTTTCATGTATAAATGACAGAAGCAACATTTGGATTGCTTTGATTTTGATCTAGATATGATTTTAAAATTTTAATTGTGCAAGGACGTCTAGAACAACATTCAGCTTACTTTATTTTTGGCCTAATGCGATCTTGAGTTTTCCATGTATGGATGACAGGAGCAACATTATTTGTGATAATAAGCACATGCTAATTGGACTTTCTGATGGATCATTGTACAATATATCCTGGAAGGGCGAGGTATGTGCATTTGGTGCTCAGCATTTTCTTTATTTTTTTTGGACAGATTTAAACTTTTTCATTATGAGTGATGACTTAAAATTTCCTGGTTTCTTTTACGCTTGAAAATTTTGACAAATTTTTTTCTTTTTTGATTTTTGTTTTCTTAAAATTGTGCCTAACCAATGGAAAAGGGTAAGTTCTGGTTATCATATGAGTTCTTCTTGTTCTTATTGTTAAACACAGTTCTGCGGTGCATTTAATCTTGACGTTTGGCTGCGTGATAGTGTTGCTGCTAATAAATTGTCACATCCTTTGGACAATGATCTGGCTTCTGGTGGAATTCAAGCTGTTCACAGGTCCAACAATTTTGCACCAGAGACTTCTGCAGTGGTCAATCTTGAGTTTTCCACCTCATTGAGGTTGCTTTTTGTGCTATTTTCTGATGGACAACTCGTGTCATGTTCTGTAAGTAAGAAAGGTCTGAAGCACACCGAATCTATTAAAGTTGAAAGGAGGTTGGCTTCAAGTGATGTGGTATGTGTGTCAGTGGCTTCAGAGCAACAGATTCTTGCTGTTGGCACCAGAAAAGGCGTTGTTGAGCTTTATGACCTTGCAGATTCTGCCTCATTTATCCATGCTGTTTCTTTGTACGACTGGGGGTAAGCCTTTTACATTTCTTTGAGAAACATGGAATTAAGGCCAATAATGAATATAATTAAGATTGCCTTCATATGCACTTTTTTCCTCGTGAATCCTTTAAGATTTGAGATCTAAACTTTCAGCAACTCTTTATCCTCATTAATACATTTATAATCCTTATGTTTTTTGAGAAATTTATTGGCTGTCGAACATCTTTGCTTTGAGTGTAGTTTGCGATTTTTTCTCCTTCTCCAGGAAGATTATCAAAGCTTGAAACCCAATGTTCAAAGTGATTCAGCTTAGCACTCTATACTCGAATTCATGTTGGATTATCAATAAATTTGGACTATCAAATTCTGAAGTGTGACCATAAGGGTTTAATATTAGACGGTCCAACATGATACACACTTATTAACAATGAACTTGGCGTTGCTTATATATGTGAGAACTATCAGAATATGGACTTTTATTTTACTACAATTGGTCTTGAGTGATGCTTAAGAACTACTGCCAAGATTCTCATGAACAGTTAAGGTTGTGCAGAAAATTTCAGAGTTGACATTTGATTTGAAGACCTCAAGGAGTCAAATATGTACATGAATTTTAATTCCATCTAAAATCACATGGAGGGTACGCTCATATACACTTCTCACTACCATTGGAATTTGAAAAAGGAGGTGATGCAAATGGGTCAATTAAAAGCTACAATTGTTCAATGAAAGCAAAATATGCCTCTTTATATCAACATTTTCAAACTTCCAGTATTTTCTTTATAAATTTAATCTTTAGTTTTTCTTCCAACTTCCAAATGTTTCTCTTAATGTGGAGCAAACTTATCTGCAGATATTCCGTGGAAGATACGGGTCCTGTTAATTGTATTGCATGGACACCTGATAACTCTGCTTTTGCAGTTGGATGGAAGTTGAGAGGACTCACAGTTTGGTCGGTCTCTGGCTGTTGTTTGATGTCTACAATCCGTCAAATAGGTCTGAGTTCTGTATCTTCACCTGTGGTTAAGCCAAACCTGGATCACAAGTATGAACCTATGATGGGTGGCACCTCTCTGATGCACTGGGATGAATATGGATATAGGCTTTATGCTATTGAGGAAGGATCTTCAGAGAGAGTCATTGCCTTCTCTTTTGGCAAATGCTGCCTCAACAGAGGCATTTCTGGCACAACTTATACATGCCAGGTTATCTATGGTGAAGATCGTTTGCTTGTTGTGCAATCGGAAGATACCGATGAACTTAAAATCTTGCACCTTAATCTTCCAGTTATGTATCAACTTACTAATGACATTGGGTTGCCTTTTGTTTCCTTTTCTATAACGATGTTTCTGATAGACTCCGCATGGTGTTAGGTTTCTTATATTTCTCAAAACTGGCCTGTTCTACACGTGGCAGCTAGCAAGGATGGAATGTACTTGGCAGTTGCTGGGCTTCATGGTTTAATCTTGTATGACATACGGCTGAAACGGTGGAGAGTTTTTGGAGATGTAACTCAGGAGCAACAAATTCAATGCAGGGGATTGTTATGGCTGGGGAAAATTGTTGTTGTCTGCAACTTTTTGGACTCTTCTAACACGTGAGAAATCTATGCAAATACAAATGTTCTTTTTGAATATTTTGGGTTTTCTAGAACTCGTAAAACTGTTGGTGATTTACACTTGTATATTTTGCAGATTATAGTTCCACTTAAAAGTGTACTAAACTTGCTGAAGCTGCCATTTTAAGATGTCTCTTTTGACTTTAGCCATCTCCTGTGCTTCTTGCTTTAGGCCTTTGGCTACCACTTTGTTTTCAATTTCTAATAATATTGTCTGAGATGAGAGTACAGTGTGAGAAAATAATCATGTAAGAGTTAATATTCATAAAGATTTCCAGTGTAAATGATAAAGCTTCCACGATTTACATGGAATTGAAAATGTTTGACATTTTATTATGTCAATAAATGGTTTATGATTATCCCTTTCTCTACCAAATACTTGTCTATTGACCTGAAAATGTCACTTGGCTGTTGGTTTTGTTGCATGATTTTCTTGTTAATTAGATTTTAGCTATTTTTTCATTGTTGAGATATAGAAAAACACAAGGTTAGGTAGATATGGTGTAACAATACTAGAATAGTAGTGTAAATAAATTGGAGGTATGCCTTTTGATAGTTGAGAAACTGTACATGGAAGACAAAAATTTAAGTGCTATTTTATAACATCCAATGGTGTGGGAAATAATGGCATTGAAATCATACAAAAGATGGAAGACGTAAAACTATGTGAAAATGAAAATTGAAACTGAACGGAAATTAAATATAAGTAACGATATCTATAATGTTAAACAAACATTGACAAGATTGAGCTGAATCTGATAGTTGCAAGGATGGCTTAATGAGCATGGGATGGTAAACTCATCAGGAAATACAAATCTAATAGAAGAACGGTGATGGTGCATAAGAAATAATAAAAGAATATTTCTGAACAATTTGTCCAAGTGTTCTTAGGAAGTGCCATTCTAGCCTCCAAAATCAGTTTTCCAGGCAACTAGCCTTTTTAATTCATGAATCCTACAATGTGCCTCTCTTCGCATGGGATTCATGTCCCGCTGCATGAGTGTGTGTGTGAGAGAGGGTTCAAACATGTAGAAAATTGTAATTTAAGTTATATATATTATGGAATTTTGTTTTCTGAACATGAGAATGAAAATAATATGGAATCTGACTACCCCAACTCTGACTTATCTGTTAGTTTTTGTCTGATATTTTTCTTTCTTATGGACATAATATCTTTCGAATTTTGACCTACTATTATACAGCTGTTTTAATGCAAATTAAAATTATATATTGCATATACCTGGTTCCCTTCATGATGACTGGTGGTTTGCAGATATGAATTGCTTTTCTACCCAAGATATCACCTCGATCAAAGTTCACTACTTTGTCGGAAATCATTGCTTGCAAAGCCAATCGTTATGGATGTTTATCAAGACTATTTGCTTGTCACTTATCGCCCGTTTGATGTTCATATATACCATGTCAAATTATCTGGTGAATTAATACCTTCCAATACTCCAGATTTACAGGTAACAAAATGCTTCAAAGAGGATGTGCTTACTGTTCTATATGAATAATTTTGAAAATGAGAGTTGTAATAGAAATTTATTCATCATGCCTTTTTAAGTGATAAAATGACAAACAGATTTCTACAGTACGAGAGCTATCAATCATGACTGCCAAGAGCCATCCTGTTGCAATGCGTTTTATCCCTGATCAGCCTTCACAGGAGTACGTATCAAGAAATGATATCTCATCTGACGTGTTAGCCCGAGAACCTGCCAGGTATTTATACTTTCAATTTCCACAGGTGTAGATAGGATCTTCAGGGTGCCTTGTGCTGATAGCTGACCATGTATCTTTAGATGTTTAATATTGAGGATGAATGGGGAACTTTCGCTGCTTGATTTGGATATTGGGAGGGAAAGAGAGCTCACTGACTCTGTTGAAGTATTTTGGGTAACCTGTGGTAAATCAGAGGAGAAAATTAACTTAATTGAGGACGTTTCATGGTTAGACTATGGGCACCGAGGAATGCAGGTAACAGGTTTCTTAAACAGTTAAAATCTTCTGATAAAATATCTATTGTAGTCGACACGTCTCATATATTGGATGTAAGCTCTTCTACAGGTTTGGTATCCATCTCCAGGTGTGGATCCTTATAAGCAGGAAGATTTCTTGCAGGTATTGAAGTATTAGTTTTATGATCACGTGAACTCTTTGAGCCACTTTTGTTTTCCTCTTGTAATTTGTTCTATGTGATAGGATGTTAGGCCAGCATAGAATCATTCATGTCCAAATATTAATCTATCAGGTGGATCTTGTCGCTTATATAGTGAGGAATCAGTTATAAAACAGTAAGAATTGTTGTCAGATATTGTATTCCCTTTGATTCCATTTTAACGTCTGTAGTGTTAGGTTTGTCTCATGTTTCATATTGGCAGACTTGAAGCTTAAAGATGCACTATTTGCAGGCTCTAAAGATAAACAGATCTGGATGTAAGGATAGTATAGATTCTGGAACGTAAATATGATATGGATTAAACGAACAATCCATATTACTAGAGCAATTAATAACACAAAATAAAAAATGAGAGCGAGAATAACACACAAAAAGTGTACAATATATTAGACTCTGCACATCCAACAAAATATAGGGAGGAAGCGCAGAGTTTCATTATAAGGCAGAGACCAAATTATGTAAGTAGTCTAAGCTTTGATACCTGGCTCTTTTGCTGCACCTCAGGTATAAACTTGTGTCAGTTACTTGACCTGTTAACCGACCAATTATAAACCTCAAATCATGCATAACAGGACACAAGCTATTCTTTTAACTTATCTGATTGATTTTGGAAGCTTATATTTTTCAGTTCCTTAGATTGAGTAATCATAGATGAAAAAGAAGACCCTAAATTTTGTGAACAACACGGGGTTGAATTTGTTGATTCTTGAATATAGAGATATCTTTAATGAACTGCTCTAATGTCTTGTGCGCTTTGCATGAGTGGTTTCAAGTGGTTAGGGCCATTTGGTTTGTGTTTCAATTCTGAGTTTTAAGTTCATTTCAATTTTCTATTTTGAGAATTTGTTTTATTTTTCAAAACAAAAAATAGGTTTGATCTGAAATTTTGTTTTATGACATTTTATCAATAAAAATGGATTATTCAGTAAAAATTAAATAATTTTATGTTAATATATTATCATGTAATATTACATTTTAAAGGTGGTGAATCTTTCAATATTTTTTTCGCTACAAAATAAAAATAAATAATAAATTAAGTTTATGAAATAAAAATAAAAATTAATGATGTGGATTGAGGATATTTTTATCCTTGTTCACTTAAATTTTTTTGTGTAAATATTATTAAGAGCCTTGAACTATTTTTATTTATTATTTATTAGTTTTTGTAATTTTTATTTTATAAGAAATTTTTATAATTTATAAATTTTAAATTTTTTAAATTTTTTTCCAAGAAATTTTTATAATTTATAATTATGATTTTTGAATTTATTTATTTATTTTTCTGAATTTTTTATTTTTAAAATTTTATAGAAATACTTGTTTTTCATGTTTTTCATGTTTTCAAATTTTCATTGACGCCAAAAAATTATCCTTATTTTTGAAAATGCATTTTGAGAAATAGCATACCAAAAACATTTTCAATGTTTTGCCAAATTGAAAACTAAAAATAGTTTGAAAACAGCAAACCAAACACACCTCTAATTATCGAAACTTCATTTTGGCCAGTGATTTTATTGCTGTATGTTTTTTATATGATATTCAATTGTTAGTGTCATTGGTAGTCGAAAACTTTGAGATGGTCTTTATAGTTTATTTTGCTGTTAAAGCTAACTTTGTTGGTCATTACAATTTAGTCTTGTTTTCTGAGTTATGAGATTTGATGTACTTTCCTAGTTGGACCCAGAGCTGGAATTTGATCGTGAGGTATATCCTCTTGGACTACTTCCAAATGCTGGTGTCGTAGTTGGTGTTTCCCAGAAAATGTCATTTTCAGCATGTACAGAATTTCCATGTTTTGAGCCATCTCCTCAAGCACAAACCATATTACATTGTCTACTTCGGCATCTCCTTCAGGTGCAATAATAGCTCTATTAATTTGTGCAAGCAGTTAGTAATTTTAGAGACATTGCTCCATGTGATGGAGTGCTAGTTCTGGAGCTGCGTACTGTCAATTTGGACTTTTTAGTCTAGGATGATCAATTAACTAGTAAATAAACAATACCTTTCTAATTAAAACAATAAATGTCAATACCTGCTTATCTGTTATCTTTTGCCACTGAAAAGTTTCTCACTGCTTGTTTGGCAGAGGGATAAAATAGAAGAAGCTTTACGCCTGGCACAATTATCTGCAGAGAAGCCACGTTTTTCTCATTGCCTGGAGTGGCTTCTCTTCACAGTTTTTGACGCTGAAATTTCCAGGTAACTATTTTAGGAAAACATTCATGCTTTCAAAATATTTCACTCCCTCCTTCCAAATTTCCAGGTAACTATTTTAGGAAAACGTTCATGCTTTCAAAATATTTCACTCCCTCCTTCCCTTACTCATTGGCAATTTCTTTGGGTACATTAGAATTGAAACACTTATTTTGATATTCACTGGGAACTGGATAAGTTTTCTGTAGTCATCTATTTTCCTTTTGTATTGAGGAAAGTTTTCAATTGGTGGTATTCCACATGAATTTTTGTTATCACCTATGGTTTTCTCTCTCATAAATCAAATAAATTATTAAATTATGCACCAACTTGTCTGACCACTAAGGACAGATTAAATTATCAATTATGGATGGATGGATTATTGAATAAAAGATAGCCTTTTGTTATGTGGTGGCTGAAGACTGGTCATGGAGGATGTTTGATCCAAAAAAAGGACAAGTTGACCTAATTTTCCAGCATCTTTTCCTGTATTGATCTTTATAAATTGACATGTTAGCAAATTACTTATTTGAAGAAATATATTGGTCGTATGTTCAAATTGTTCTGTCATGGCTTCTTTTTGCATATTTGTGTACATTTATGTTCATTCTTTGATAGAGGAGGGTGTAACGACCTGACTTTTATGCTCAAGCCGTTAACTTATGTACTAGCCGCTTTGGATGGATATATGCCCACTTACCCACTCATGCTTTCTATCGCGTCCTCCAGGATTCGCAATTGGTATCGGGATTCAACTTAAGTTTCTCATTAGGCAGATATCTTGGATTCGAATTGTGGGGAACACGATAGAAAGCCGTGAGGAGTAAGTGGGTATATGTCCACCAAAAGTGGACAGTACGTAAGTTAACGGCTTGAACATAGATGTAGGGTCGTTACAGAGGGTGGTGGGTTGGACATCTGTTTTGGAATTTTGTTGAATTTCTCTTTGCACTGCAATTTGTCCTCTATGAACATTTCTTATAAATGCTTTAAGCATCTTACATATCTCTAACAATTGCCTGCAGACCAAATTCTAGCAATAACCAGACAGCAGTTGCCAATTCTTCTCTTTTGATGAAAACTTGCGATCTGATTAGAAACTTTCCCGAATATCTTGATGTTGTTGTCAGTGTTGCAAGAAAAACTGATGGTCGACATTGGGCAGATCTGTTTTCAGCTGCCGGGAGATCAACAGAGTATGTATCAGTTTTTATTTTACATTGAGTGTTTTTAATCCCAAAAAAGGCAAAAAGTTGACTTAAGTTGATGAGGAAAATAAATGTATGATCTATTTATTTATTTTTTACTTCAAAAAATTACAGATTCTAATTAAGAATTTCACTGGAAGGTACCTGGTAGGGTGCACAATTACTTTCTGAATAACTCTATCAGGAGAAGCCAATCGTTGAGTTCTTGAACTGCAATTATTGTATTGTGTAATCCTGTTAACTAGGCTGGTCCATTTACAGATTTTATTTGTTACAAAACAATGATAGTTCTAATCATCTAATTAAAGGAGGCTCGTTGAACCCCTAAAAGCAACTATGTGAATCTCGGTGAGGTAGATTTAAGAATTATTGTCCTTGGGGAAGAATTATACAGATGACAGCCAAATTTCGGCAAAAGAGGCACTTTGATTGAACAGAACCTGTGGCACAACCTTAGAGAATTTATGAAAAGTGAAATGACATTATATGGAAATTTATCTTCTGTTTTTGCCTTGGTTGTGATCAAATAGTGAACTCAATTAAAAATTAATCCAATTGCAACCACTTAATTATTCAATAGTTCTTGTCTTTTACCTGATTAGGAGAGAGAGAGTACTTTCAATGCTAAGATGAGGAGTTCAGCTCTTCTGTCACTTGTCATCATGAACTTGCAACTCCAGGACGAGATTTCATGACAAAATGCATGGGTTTACTTTATTCCACCAACAAATTAAACTCATTAAGAAAACTTGCGTATGCTGAGGAGTTACCAGTTTTTTCTTTACTTTGTGATTGACAAATCAAGTGTGGTTTTTATCTTTTTTTAGGTTGTTTGAAGAATGCTTCCAACGAAGATGGTATCGTACGGCAGCCTGCTATATACTCGTAAGTGCCATCTGCAATATTTTTTTGTAAAGCATTTTGATATGGAATTAGTGTAATGACCTTGGTCTTATCTCATTTTCTTTTGTTGGTTTAAAGGATAGAAAGATATTCCTGCTTGAAATATTTTGTATTATATTTAATTGCTTGTATTTAAGTGAGACATAAGGAATGCAACACAACTATTGGGTAGCTGTTACCCGACATATTTATATTTGAACAGTTCCTACTTTCCAAAATGAAATACTATCAGAATAGATGAGTATCCACTTATTTCGTAAGGACCATCAATTGGTGCATGAGTTTGTCTATATTATTTAGTCATTCTTGTGGCAAGAGACAGAATTTTATCAACATGCATATTGCTTCATGATAATACTTGTGCATTTTACTCAAAGAGGATTCTGTTGTACTTGATCTGGGTAAATGAGATTTTTTGACTGAATGGTTTTTTAATATTCTGAGGAAAAAGTGAGACAAATTTGAAATTCCCTTGCGCAACATCTGTTGTGTGCAAATGATCCTCACACGCTGATTGCTGGTGTATTTTGTGATGTGTACTGCTACAGGTCATTGCTAAGCTCGAAGGTCCTGCTGTAAGTCAGTATTGTGCCCTGCGTTTATTGCAGGTGAATATAGGCTTTCTTATGTCTTCATATAAGCACATCTAGCCTTGGTTATATAGATATATACCGAAATATATGTTAATTGTATTATGAATTTCCGGCATACATCATTTCTGTAAGGGCTCAATGTATATGACTTTTCCCTTTCTAAAAAGGCCTACATAATTGATTCTGACAACTTCTGCATGTTTAGGCAACACTTGATGAATCATTATATGAACTGGGTGGGGAGCTGGTACGTGGCCCTCGTCATCTAATGTACTCAGGAAAATGATTACTCTTTCTGATTATTTGCAATTTAACTTTTTCTTGAATTTTTTTGGGCATTAGGTGAGGTTTCTCCTGAGATCTGGAAGAGAATATGAACCCACCAATACAGATTCTGAGAAACTGTCTCCCAGAGTTCTGGGCAATTTTCTTTTTCCTTCCAGTTTTAGGAGGCAATCTTCAGACTCGAAAAGGTAATATTGACCGGGTTAGTCTTTCATTTACTGGTTTGCAATTATTTCATTATCTATCCTTGTCTTATCTGATGCTGCTAGTTGACCTTTTCCAATTCTCTGAATGTAAAGCAGCTCTTCGTTTGAAGGTCAGAGTGCAAATGTTGCTTCTGTTAAAAACATATTAGAAAGTCATGCAAGCTATTTGATGTCTGGGAAAGAGCTTTCAAAACTTGTTGCATTTGTCAAAGGAACACAATTTGATCTAGCGGTAAAAAGAGAGTTTAGTTTAGATGATTATATTCGCTGCAATCTCTGGAGATTTTAGATTCACGGTGAAACTTATTTCAGGAGTACCTTCGGCGCGAAAGATATGGAAGTGCACGATTGGAGAATTTTGCTTCTGGATTTGAAATGATAGGGCAGAAGGTACTTTGTATCTAGATATATCTGTTCATGTGCCGTTATTGCATTTTCTTAAATCCTTTCTTGGCTGGTGGATGGTGAAGTCCTTATGCAATACCTAATTATCTTGGACTTTCAAAGCTATCATCTACATCTTTCCGTGTTCTATCTTTTTGCTCTGTTTGATGAACGCCATGTAGTTACTTCTAATTTTGGGGGCCTTGCTTTCTTAAGTATCTAAAAATTCAACCTTCTTTCTATGCATGATTTTGCTGGATGCATCAATTGAAATTGTGCGAAGACTTATTTTTTCTGGTGCAACTGATCTGAGATAGAGTTGAAACAGCTTAGCAGTCTTCATTGGATTTCTGATTGTTATTCCGATGTATATGCAATACAAATCAATATAAAAATAAATTCGGATTACAGAAAAAAATTCTTATATCACCCAATTAAAAGTAACACAGCTCGAAGAATTTTTTTTTTTCTTTTTAATCTTTGTGTCAGTGAACAAGCATAATGCATTTAGAATATTCCTAGTCAATATTCATGTGAAGCAATTTATACATTCATATTACTATTAGAGTCTCCTTACTGGTCATGTGTACAATGTTTTTAAAAGAAGTGCTAGGAAGATAGTTAGGGGTGGGGATAATAGGTAAAAAGCTAGATAGACGTTCTATAAATAAAATGTACAAGATTGCTACATATACGTCAAAAGCTAGAGCTCCTCTAGGCTTACAAGCTATAAACTTATTAAATGGGTACACAAGAGCGACGAAGTTATGGATTTCTTTTGATGCTCTAACTTGAACAGAAGGCTCGTTCTTCATATTGATCTGACTCTGGTTCGGTAAAATCTGAGAGGTCAACTTCATTGACTTATTCATACATGTAATTTCACTGAGATTGTGTGCATTTGCTATATATATTTGATGAGGAAACTAAATATTTCTTAAATATATGCAACTTGTTCATCATAGCTTGTAACTTGACAAACCAGGTAAATGATTTTCTTGAGGATGATAACATTTCCAAATTGGTGGGTTCATTATCAACTGACTTCTTGTAAGCCATAGTTGAGTTTCAAATTGAGTAAGAACATATTTGGTTATTCTTTTTAAAGGGAAACGTATATATAATGACGGAAATGTCTGGTGGAATATAAAAACACGAACTTTAGAAGACCAAGTGATTGTTGATGTTGAGAGAGGAAAAAGTTTGATCATACACTTTCCAAGTTCTTCCGTTGATTTGTTTTTTGTTATTTTTATTTAGCTGCAAATGGAAACATTGCAAAGTCGGCTGGATGCAGAATTCCTCTTAGCAAACATGTGCTCTGTCAAATTTAAAGAGTGGATAGTGGTTTTGGCGACACTTTTGAGACGTTCGGAGGTATAATGTACATGTTCTATATAATACATGTTGCCCATAAAGAGCTCTGCCCTGCACTAATTCCCTGATTTTTATATAGTTTCAAATAATATTCTTTCAGAACTATTCAGATCATTATTACTGTCCGCCAATCATGCATGTCCTATTAATTTTTAAATAATAAATAAATTTATTTATTCACATTCATAGTAATAAGCCCTTGTTTGGTTTAGCTAAAAATTAGATTTTTAGTAGATTTTGATTAAATGTGTAGTTGAAAAGTTGTGAGATCTATGAAACGTGTAGTTGAAAATTAATTTGACAAAATGGGGCCAAACAGGGGCTAAATATGGTTGCATATAATAAAGCCGTCACTGCTCAACTTGGAAGAAGTTTTTTTTTTTCGTGGATTCCCTTTTTCTTTTAAAAAACTTTGTCCACGTTTAAGACTTTAGTACCCTAATTAGGGCAGACTATCAGTTTGATAATATGCTTCATTTATTTTTTGTGCTCAGGTCCTCTTTGACTTGTTTAGACACGATATGCGATTGTGGAAAGCTTATAGCATTACTCTAGAGGTATGGATTTTAATGGAATTATGACCGCAATTCTTAATCATTTTTACGTTGCTCACTCCGGTTTTGCCATGTTATATAAAATATGCAGACACACCCAGCATTTGCTGAATACCGTGATTTGCTTGAAGAGTTGGAAGGAAAGCTTTCAAGCTTTCCAGTATCTGGAGCTACTCAAGAATCTTGAAGGATGTTTGAAATCCACAATTTAGCTATTCCTCTTGTTAATACATTCGTGATTCTGGAAGTTTTGGCTACTCTATCTGGGGCAGACGGGAGATTTTAGCGTCCTATTCTGGGAAATCGCATCTTGAGCCGTGTGTGACATGATCATCGTGATAATAGTCTCACACAAATTATTGTAAGCATTCTGTCTGTGTATATAAACACCTTACCATGTTTGCTGCCTATTTTAATTTTTTTTCACTTTCTTTGCTAAATTGAGAGGAATAGTCTAATACAGATGAACGGCTATTGTAGGATTTAGACAAACAATTTGGTTGGACAATGCATAGATGGTTAAATTTTGCTGCTGAAATACTCTATTGAAAATAATGTTTATCTAAATTTGTTCTTCATTGTACATGTTGGAGTTGTGACATTTTTGTTGTCATATAACTATTGAATATTTGGTTAAACATTTAGTTACAT
>CAIGRP010059049.1:0-27676 GCA_903798385.1 Fraxinus cuspidata | reverse complement strand
TAAAAAAAAAAAAAATTTTTAAACAGAGGAGTAAACGGGGAATAACCCCCGCCCCGTCCCCGCCCCGCCTTAAACGGGGCGGGGAAATGCTTAGCGGGCCCCCCGCCCCGTCCCGCCCCGCCCCGTTGCCATCCCTACTTTCAAGCTGGTAGTTTTGAACTTTTTCAAGATTCAGAAACAAATCTCTTCTAGATAAGCTTATTACTTATTTTTGGGTGAACCACAACTTGTTTGCACGTAAACTCACTATCTGCCATGTTAGTCATGATTTGCGCATGGCTGAGCTGGGTACTGTTGTATTGTGCTAGGATTCTGTGTCCCTAGTAAGAGTTGATGTGGCCTACCTCAAAGGTAGGGATGTCAACGGGGAGGGTGTTAGATGGGTTGATCATTCTCACTCTCGTCCCATTGGGTATTTTTGTTACCTTATCCCATCTTTATACTCGATTAAAGCGGGACATGACGGAGTGGGGGTGTCCCATTTTTTTCCTTTTTTCTTTTTCTTTTTTATTTATTTTTATATCTTTAGTTAGTAAATATTATTACTTTTTAATAATTTGTTAAAAACAACTTATGTTCTCTTTAAAAATAGTGATAAATTTATTATTTTTGTTCGATAAAAAACTTAAATTTGAAATTAACTTTAAACGGGACGGGTAGTGAGGTGGGGACTATGTTTCCCGTACCCTCCTTATACCCACTTTGGAGTAATGACCATCGTCCCATCCCCGTCCCATTTACCCGGTTAAATGGGTAATCCCCGTCCCATTTGGGGCGGGTCTTATAGGTATCGGGTCGAACGAATTTTTTTACCATCCCCACTCAAAGTATTTCACTATATTGTTATGCAATGTTTCTTGAATCTTTGAGGATCTTTTTGCTCAAGTTACCATTGTTTGGCTCTCATTATAATGAAAATTTGGGGAAAAATGTATTTTGAAATAATATTTTTTTGGAAAATGTGTGGTTAAAAAAGTATAAAAAGTTTTTGGTTTATTTGTAATATTATTTTATTAGAGAATATGTGGTTGATAAGAAGTGAAATAGTACTTAATCTTGACCTCGTAGGTACGCGTTCAATAGTTGATTGTCGCTTCCATACCTATTTAATTTTCTATATCTCGTTAATGAGTCGAATGAATTTTTCACATCTTTGACATACGACATTCCAAGAGTTACTGTCCTTTGGTCAATATTCTTCAAGGAAAAAGGGATCATCATGTCCATAATAGGACTTCAAGGTATAGTAAAAGAAAATATTGACCTATTTGGTTCTCATTTCTTAAGATTAATTTTTTTCAAGTTCATTTGCAATCACACATTTTATGGATTCACAATTTTTTATCTATTTTTCAATTATATATTTTATCAACTTAATAAAAGTCTACTAAAATTTAATTTTCATCCAAACCAAACAATGATTAATAGCATATAGAACAGACTGAAATCGGGTGGATAAATGTGGAACGTGACATGTAAAGTAGTAGATTTATCATTCTACTTTTGATGGGCTTGATATTGGTGTACTAAACAGACAAGTTGATGTCCTGAGCTTAGGCTAGTGGTAGAGGTGGCAATCTAGCCGCGTAGCTCGTTGAGGCATGGTCCATGGGTGGCTCGAGCTTATTTTGGGTCAAGCATGTGCCGAGAGAGAGAACTCCGTAGGCTCCGCTCACCATTTAGACAAGCCAACTCTTTGAAAAATAACTTTTCTATATAAGTCGCGTTAGTGGACTTGGAACAATGAATGAAATGGGCCTTCTTAGAGAACCTATCTACTACCACAAAAATGGAATCAGTACCTCTAGCGGTTTTAGGCAATCCTGGGACAAAGTCAATGCTAAGTTCACACCATGGAGTATGAGGAACATGGAGGAGAGTATACATTTCAGTATTTTAACGTCGTGCCAAGCGCAATTGACAAGTGTGACATTGAGATACACTGCGAACAACGTCCTTTTTGGGAAGGCCAATGAAACCTATCCTCGATTAAGTTAGTAGTTTTGTATCTATCAAAATGACCAATGAGTCCTCATGCATGTAGTTCTCAAATAAGGAACTCACGAATTGACGAACGGATTCCTCTAAAAAGGTAACCATCCTTAAACAAGAAATTAACATTATCATAGGAGGGGTTAGCTAGAATATCAAAGTCAAGACAACTAAGATAATCTCCCTTCAAACTGTCAAATTCCACCACCGTTATGCTCGTAGCATGGAGTATAGCAGTAATACGACTAAGAGCATCAACCACTTTGTTGTTGACCCCGACTCAATTGTAAAAGACAAATGTGTACTCTTAAAGAAACTCTACCCACTCAATGTGTCGATCAGTCAAATTACGTTGAGAATTGAAATAATGAAGGGCATGATGGTTAGAATAGAGAACGAACTCTTAGGGTAATAAGTAATATCGCTATTAACGAATAGATTGGATAATAGCATATAATTCTTTATCATAAGTAATACTTTTGTCGTACCTGGTTTAATATCTTACTAAAATAAGCTATAGAATGGCCACCTTGACTTAAAATGCAACATATCCCTATTTTCTTAAAAGAGATAACCCAATGTTTACTGTTCATTTATGAAGCTTTTTTGTCATATTTTATTCATATCCATTCTCCACTATTCATCCAAACTTTAAGGGTAATATGGAATTCCTCCTACCCATACCCACAATTGTTGACTTTGAATCTTTGCTTGCTTCTGGACGAGAAAAAAGAGGAAACGACAAATTCTTTCACACGTTCTCTACTTCAGGCCCATAACATCAATTTCATCTTCGCTAGGTTAATGGAATATTTTGTGGTTTTTGAATTCCCCACCGCAAGTATAGGAAGACCGCCAGGATTTTGTACAAAATTCCTGAAATTTGTGTTGAACTTAGAAAATCAATTCAAATAAAAAATAGGTCTTCTGGGTTGTAAGGATTGGTACAAAACTTAGAGAAAAGATACACTTTCCTCATTTGAACTTCTCTGGAAGTTTTCCAAGGCCGGAAACATTTTGCAGATGTCTTGAGGTATGTGGATTTCATATTCTCGAAAGAAATCCAAAAGAAATTTCCTTTAAAACATATATTAGACATAAGCTTTAGTACGGGTATCTATATGGACCTAGGAACTTGCTTGCCAATTACATTTATTTCTATTAATTTTTTACATATTCTATGTAAATAGGTTCATATATTTCGTATGAATCTTAGTTCCACTCAAGAACAGAATCATATATGCTAATAGCCTTTTTCAATTTCTGTTAGTTACTTTTAGACTCAACTATTCCATAAGTTAGCATATTGTTAGTTCTGAATACATGTTCGAATGGAGTTACTGGTTCTTTAAATTTTAAAACAATGTCACATCGCCAACAACAAAACCAAAAGCAAAGAAATCGGTGAAATTGACTTCGAATTGGACGCACTGATCATCGCAAAAGAATAGCTGATCCTATGTCGGAAATAATAATTCCAATCCTGTGCAAATGCAACATTCTATAATGAATCATGATTTTGATTATTTTGAGGCTTCTACTTCAAACCAAGAGACTCCTGATAGTTGCAACTCCGCATTCCAAATTGGTTTTAATGTATTGAACATACCGATGACTTTATATGTATTACCCACGTGCGATACTTATAGACATAGTGGTGTAAGAAAATTTTATAGAGAAAGCAAAAGCTTTTGTTGCTCTGATGGAAAAATTTATTTGTGTATGCATGATTCACTAGCTGAACTGTACAACTTATTTACATCCAAAGAACAAAAAGATTGCAGAAGGATATAATAATCACTTTGCTTTCACTTCATTTGATGTTAAATACGACAAAGATCTCTTTAAAGCATATAAAGGTATTCACACATTTAGGGTTCAAGGGCAAATATACCATTATGTAAATGAACTTATCCCACATGACAATAAGCCTTCTTATATGCAGTTATATTTTTATAACATAGATAATAAACTTAAAAATCGTATGGAAAATTTCAAAAAACTTTGTCCAGATTGTTCTAATTGAAATTTTGAAGGTCTGTAAAGTAGATTCTTCAGGTCGTTAAGTAATATGCCTAAGTTTCAAAACTATGAAATACACATAATATGCGATACAAGACTTGATCAGCGAGTCGTTGACACTCATACAGTATCTCAAGTAGCTGTTGTATGTGTTGAAGACAATGAGAATGTTAATGTTCGCGTCGTGGCATTATTATATATGGTCATTCTGAGGATTCACATAGAGTTCATTATTACTACGGTTGATATGATCCTTTGCAATATCCATCACTTTTGTTATACGTGGAACCTGGTTGCTTTTCTTCCAACAGTGACCTCTGCATCTGAATTTATTGAACAAGAAAATAAAGGTTTGTAAATAAATTTTGTTTGCAATTTTGCTCATTTCTACACTATAAATGTTGTAAATGAATGATGAATTTTTTTGCAGTGCTTACTGGAACGAAGCACATGTTCCAGGTTTCTTGTTGAGAATATTATTCATACAAATCACAAATTAGGCCTTCCAGTAAGTTTCTTTTTTTTTTTGCTTCACAGTTGTAGATTGCTTCAATAATATGTTGTAGATATGAATGTTAAGATTGAAACTGCAAGGTTAGATTATTTTTCGTAACAACTAGAAAGAAATTCGAGTTGAATTTTACTAAGGTATTGTAGATATCGTTCAAAATGGAGAAACAAAGGGATTGCAACATTAGGAGAAATTTTATTTTACCACAGTCCTTTACATGTGGGCCCAGAGATATGCTAAGGAGATATATGGATACAATGACTATTGTACAATGCTATGGAAAACCAGATATACTTTTATTATACATGTAATCCAAATTGGTTAGAGATTAGGCAAGAACTAAAACACAATGATGAGATTTAAAATTTCCGAGACCTAACTGCACGTATATTTAGAGCAAAATCAGAAGAATTGAAAAAAGATTTGTACAAAAAAATATCTTAGGCCATGTTGTTGCTCATATATATGTTATCGAACTTCTGAAAAGAGGTCTTCATCGTGCATATCTATTGTTGATTTTCAAATGTGACCACAAAATTTGTTTTGCTATAGACGTTGATAAAATAGTCTGCTGTGAAATTTCTGACCAAAACAAATATTCTTATTTTCATTTTGTTATTGTTCCATAATATGCATGGCTCTTATGGAGATTTAAATCCAAAAAATATATGTATGGAATCAAATAAAAATTGCAAAAATAAATTCCATAGGGATTATTGTAATGCTACTATATTTGGTGACAATTCATATCCTTTGTATAAATGCCGTAACGACGGTATTTTTATTAAAGTTAGAGGTCATATGTTAGACAACCGATGAGTTGTACCGTACAATCTTTATTTGAGTGAAAATTTGATTGCCACATTAATGTTGAAGTATGTTCTTTTATTAAAACTGTAAAATATTTGTACAAATATGTGTATAAAGTTCATGATCGCATTACTTTTTCAGTTGCACCAAATGAAACAGTGAAAGAAATCGATGAAGTTTCTGTTTATGAATTTTCTATATGGGTATCTCCACCTGAAACTATGTGCATGATTTTTTCGTTCAACTTAATAGAAATTTATCGAACTGTTTATTCTTTACAATTTCATCTTCTAAATCATCAACAAGTATGATATGACGACGAAGATGATTTATCTATTATTATTGATAACGAAAATACGAGAAGAACAATGTTAACATAATTTTTTTCGAGTAAATGAAACAAATGAATTTGTTTGTACATTATTGTATTGAGATTTCTCAACACATTTCGTTTGGAATTCAGCTAAGAAGATTTGGACTCCCAGAAAAAACATAGTGTCATAGGCCGGATTGTCTTAGCAAATCCATCTAAAGGAGAACGATATTTGTTACGCGTTTTTTTCAATAATATTCGAAGTCCAACATCATTTCATCATTTAGAAATTTATGGAGTAACTGCTAGTACATATCTAGAAGTATCACTATAACATGGTTTGTTAAGCCGAGACAATCATTATTTATAAAATGCCTTCTTTAAGACGTCACTTCGCTACGCTTCTTATACTCGGCAACCCTGATCATCTAAAGCTACTTAAGTTTTATATAAATGATGATTACGTACAAGAAAATAAACCCCCAGAGGTTGCTGAATCATTGGATAAAACCATAAATGATTATGAGATAGTGTCATTCAGTGTTAATGTAGATGAAAATGAAAGCTTGAGAAGAATGGTTGCAGAGGGACAACAAATTTGGATATTGAAGGAGATTATGCGTGTGCAACAAGCTCAAATAATTGGCAACAAGTTACGTACGATACGATCATGGAAAAAGTAAATTTCAATTCAAGTGCAGTTTATTTCATCGATTGTCCAGGGGGAACAAGCAAAACTTTTCTATATAAAGCGCTCTTAACTAGTGTGAGATCTCAAAATTTAATTGCTTTGGCTACTGCATCGTCCGGAGTACCTGTATCTTTTTTACCTGGAGGCCGAACAACTCATTCAAGATTCAAAATTCTTTTGGAAATAGTTGGACAAGTAAGCTGTTTAGTTAGTAAACAACCAGCTTTAGGAACTTTGTTGAAAATGTCGAAGTTAATACTTTGGAATGAAGCACATATGTTAAATCATTGTGCTATTGAATCTGTCGATAAAATGTTGAAAGATATTACTAATTGTAATTTGCCTTTTGGTGGGAAAGTAGTAGCTTTAGGAGGAGATTTCCGACAAGTTTTAAGAATAATACCGAGGGACAAAAAAAATAACATCATAAGAGCTAGCTTAATTTTCTCTTACCTCTAAACTTTGTATTCACATCTACTATTGGTTGAGAACATGAGAGCGAAATTGCATCCCACATTTTGTGATTACTTGCTTAGAATTGGAAATGGAACAGAGCAATAACATAATTGTGATTGCATTGAACTTCCTAAGGATATAATTCTACCATTTGAGGATGAGATTACATTTCTAAAAAAATCTAAAATAAATCATATTTTCCCGAACATAGAAGCATATGTTGATAATTTACAGTCATTGGCAAATTGAGTCATTATTACGCCTCGAAACGAATGTGTTGATCATATTATTAGAATTTTACTTGATCAAATTCCTGGTCAAATGTATATTTATTATAGCTTTGATGAAACAATTGATAAATCAGAATAGAGCTTACAGTAAGATTTCTTGAATAATTTGACTCCAAACGATATTCCACCGCATGAATTGAAGTTTAAGATCAACTGCCCTCTAATGTTATTGTGAAATATCAATCCAACCGAAGGGTTATGCAACATGGCACACCTTACTTGTAGGAAATTTGATAATAATATAATTCTTACTGAGATTACGGTTGGTGAGTATTATGGAAAAAAATGTTTTCTTACCAAGAATCCCTTTTGTACCTCTAAAAAGTGAGCAATCTTCAATTCCGTTTAAAATAATTCAATTTACAATTAGGTCATGCTTTGCAATGACAATAAACAAAGCACAAGGTCAAACACTTGATTTCGTTGGTTTGTATCTTCGTGAATTAGTTTTCTGTCATTGTCAACTTTATGTAGCATTGTTAAGAGCTAAAACAAGCAAGTGTTTAAAAGTTTTACTCAAACCATCAAGCACTGAAAATATGCACAGTACATGTACTAAAATGTTGTCTACAAAGAAATTCTTTCATTTATACATGTGTAGAAGTATAAATTTTTTGTAAGCATTTTCCCCCACATCTTAGCCACCATTTTCGAACATGAATCCTGTACAAATTTATTTACACGTCGTTGTTTCACATACTATTGAACAACTGACACATGATGGTGCAATTTTTGAAATTTTCCTTCCTATCTTTATTTATATATTATGTGTGTATTCATTCAAACTTTTCTTCCAATTGTTAGTTAAGAGTCTTTTGTTTTAGATCACATATAGGTTTTGTACTGTTATATGAATTTTGTTATTTTTCTTCAGCTTTGTGCTCTCTTGATTGATGAAAAAAAGTAAAAACAAAATTAAGTTGTTTTAACTTCAAATAGAATAATTGTCTATGCGGAGAGCGTTCTCTGCACAACCTGGTGAAGAACTCTGCGCAACGCGCGGAGAGTAAATCCGCTTAGCTCGGAGATGCTCTTGGTGCTGTGCAGAGACGCTCTCCGCAGAGCCCGAACTCTACATTGCGTGGAGAGCACTGGGATTTTATACAAAAAAAAAAAAGATTTTTTTGTTTTTAAATTACTAATTTATTTCTTATCTTTTTTTTAGCTAAAAATTAAACATTTTCATTATGTTAAAACCTTCTATAGTGCGCCTACTTAAATTCCATTATTCTCCTTAATTAAAGTTAGGTGATAACATTTTCTTAGATTTTAAACAAACTAAATACAATTTCAATTTTCAGTAATTTAATTCAAAAAAACTGATAAAAATAACAAAAACTCACATTCGTTTACAAATCATATTAATTTTTTAAAATACTCAATTATGTTAGACATTGATATTTTAATTTTTTTTTATATTTGAATATAGGATATAAAAAAAAGGAAAGAAAAGAAGTTCATCCCCACTAAAAAACAAACTTCATTCCATACATATAATTCTTGTTTTACAACTTTATACATATTTAATATTTAATAACATATATTTCTACTAGATGATAATAGTAGATATTTTTGAATTGCCGCATGCCCCGTTAGTACTTTTAACTTCACACATAATCCCTCCATCACAAAACCTATTCCCTAATTCTTGTTATATAACTTTATACATATTTAATACTAGATATTTTCTACGACGTGAATAGATATTTTTGAACTGACACATGACTATTAATATTTTTCATATATATAATCCTTCCATCACAATTGATCTTCGTGACTCATTTACTAATAATTTGATATACCATTGTAACTAATTTGTTAATTAACTTATTATTACTTTAATATTATTTTTTAGTTCAATTCTCTCGATCTTCTTCTCATTTTAATCCACACAAGTTCAATGCACACATCCATATACCAATTCAAATATTACTTCACTAAGTTATAAAGTTTTCATCATAACATCTTCATTTTAGTTAAATAAATTATAAATTCTCATTACGTTAATTATTTATTTCTTTTATGAAAAGTGTATTACCTGCATGTCGTCAGATTTTCACCAACACATTCTCCACTTCATCATATCTTAGCACCATTGTTTTTTAAAATTATCAACACATTTTAGTGACTCCATAAAAATACAAAAAAAAAAATATTCTAATTTCTCTTCTATTTTTAAAATTACCAATTCCTTTTATTTTAATTCTTCTTAACTATAATTAAACATTTTCACTTTGTTAAAACTTATTTCAAACACGTAAAATACATAAACAATTGTAAATTCCATTCTTTTAATTAATTTTCTACTTGTAACCTCATAATATTTCAAACAAAATAATAATATTTTAAACGAAGGAAATACAATTTCAATTTTCACTAATTTAATATTTTTGTTTTATTCAATGCAAACAGTAATATAACAAGTAATATTACGCCACATTAGCACTATTAACTCTATCCCGTGTACACTCAAATAGTCTGTCTAAGTACTCTATAATACTCTAACTATATACTTCAAATTGAAACACGCGAACACTCAAATAAATATTGAAAAGTCAAAATATATATATTCACATAGGCTTCCTCTATAAATCTTCTATAAATACCTGAACTCAATACTTTCTTTTTCACATCTGCAACCACAGAAACATATTACAATTACCACTTATACCTACCAACACTTCTTAAGTTCAAACTTCAATTTGCTACTAATAATTTTTTGCATCTCCATTCTACAAATCTTTTCTTCATCTTTTACATTAACATTAACGAGTTATAATTTTATATTCATAATCATAACTTTTTATACTTTAACTTAATTTTCTTGCAAGTTACAGATATCAATAAATGGCTACAACTTACAAGTTTATCCCACAAATCTACATCAGAGAGGAACTTATTTGCAAAGCTTATTGTTGCAGGAAAACAATCGCCCAAAACCGCACGTAACTCTATAGCTCGATATAAAAATCTCATCTTCATGGATTTGCATGTAACTACATACGGGGATTTTTCAACTTTTACTGTACTGTATATTTCCTATTCACATGTTTATCTTATTTTAACATTGAACAGAGTAACACAATTACAACTACAATGTATGATGCTAATATTACAACCCTTACCAGTTGACACTCGGAAAGACATACATAATCTCAAATGCAACTGTCAAAGATAATAAAAGTGAATCTAAAAGTACACCTGAAGAGAAGATTTGGAGTATAATAGGAAGAACAAAGGTTGAAGAGTTTAATGAAAATAACTTAGACTTCTTGTTTTCCAAATATGAACTCACTCCATTTCATACACTAGAACATTATATGGACAAGAACACAAACATAAAAATTCTACCATACAACCTTTACAACAAGTATTTTTATGTAATGTTTCATAAGTATTCTGTTTATACTAACATTTAATACATACAAAATACATGATAGATGGATTTTTTGTGTTCTTGTTGCAGATGTCATTGGTGTTGCTATAGAAGTTCGACAAAAATGGATTATCCACTCATTTTGGTACCCAAGTCAGTCTTCAAGATGTCATATTGATAGATAAGAATTTTTAGACGGTGATATTAACTCTAAGAGACACTTTTATTGAAAGAGAGTGTGTTGTCATTGTTCAAAACCTACCAACAAAATCTATGATATGGTAAACAAATCTTAAAGCTTCTTCATTTAACGGTAACTGCAACCTCAACATACTCTTTCATTTAAAATAATATAAACAAAACTAAAAAAATAAACATAATAATTAGTATTAATTTTCTTTCTTCTATAGGTATTACACTCTCCATTAAAGCTAATAACAACATTTTCATTAATGCCGAATCATTATATGAGGCAAATTACAAAGAGTGGTATTAAAACACATTTAAAACACATTTTACATTTCCCTCTTTCTACTAAAAAACAACGAAATACTATATTTTATGTTTTATATGTAATTGTGTAATTGTTCTTCATAAGGTGTTAACGAATAAGGAAAACCTTGACCAACTTATAGACAAGCACTCATTTATTTCTGTGAACCCACCAAAGCTGTTGTCCCCTGCAGACAACAAATTCACATCAATTGTTGAATTATTGGAAGTCTATTTAGATGTTTTCTCTAAAATCTTTTATCGAATATACATAGCAAATGTACATTTTCACTATGAACACACCAATTAATTTTTTTTCTTGTCTATATTCATTATTTAATAACACATACATTTTTGTAATAGAAATTTTTTTATTGGACCAAGGCCCGTTGGACAATTATTACAACGTATCAAAAATTTTGGTATATGCCCTGCACTAACTACAAGAAAACGTCAACTACAGACTTAGAACAAATTCATAAATGTCGCTTCTGCAAGTACGAGCATGCAAGAGCTGAACCCCAGTAAATTGAACTTTTAAACATATATTTACATATCTACTAACACTAATATCGTTTAAACAATACAATATACCTAATTCAAACTAATTTTATCTCCATAGCTAATGCTTTTGTTCGACTCAAAGACAAGATTAGATAGTTGGATGCAAGTGTCATCGGTGAGGCAACAGAGGCCTTATTGAAAATCAATGCCAATACAATAATGGAACATTTTCAACAGGTAAATCCCAAATACTAGCATTGTTTAAGAATACTTTTTCCAACACTCAAATATACTAACGAGATACATAACTGTTACGGAATCCAGATATAGTGGTGAACAATTTTGTCCAAACTAAAAGTGAACTAGAATTGCTACTTTATCTAAAAACCAGTAAAAAAAGGATCCACCTGAGTATTGTTATGAAATTATCTTTGTTTTCAACCCTATAACATCAATTGTTGATATTGATTCCTCAAACGCACTGACCGAAGTAAATCCTTCAGTTATCAACAGTCGTATGAAAGATTCAACTAAAATGAACACCAATTCAGACAAAATAGACACAAGAGGCAAACATAAGATGCACAACACAGATGCTGAACTTTCACATGCATAAAAGAAATCACTGCATTTTCTACAAAAAGACCTCTCTTTCAAACACTAGCTAAAAATACCGAAGCAAAATCTGAAAAAAAAGGGAATGCGAAAGTTCTGATGACCATGCCAATACTTCTACTTTGGAAAAACAACATGAATGATAAAAACGTCTACATTAATTTTGTGCCATAGGCAGTTGTATAGTATATCCTTTTTATATGTTTTCGAAAGCATCATCATTTGTCTAAAGCGAGTTATCACTACGTAGAACTACATATGAAACAATGATTTTTGTTTTGTAAATCAATGGGTTGCTATAAATATTTGGGATCTAATATGCAAATACAACTGCTTGTACATCGTACTAATGATCTATGAAACTTTTTTGTTTCCGTTATTAAATAGTGTTCAATTACTCACTATTTGGTCCATTTTTTATTTACCCTTCCTCCTTAATTAAATATGCGATGCTTTAAATTATTTCATCATCTTACACATTTCATCTCTCCTCAATATATTACATTCTCTCAGGAAAATCAAACCACCAATGTCTATTAAAAAAATTTCCAAACAGTTCACTATACATGTACCTAATTTAACATTGACAAAATATAATGTTAACTTTTTCTTCTCAAAATATTAAATAATTTTAAACTCTATAACATATTTCTTTGTATAAACAGATGACATTGTCATCTGCCACTGTAATTCTTATTTTACCAGTATAAATACTTTGGTGAAAGAATACTTCTCTAATTTATCTATTACATCTTGCATTTTATTTAGCTTTGAGATCTACACATTTTTTAATAAATAAATAAGACTATTATATTCATATTATTATTTATTATAACATACGAAATTTTTTTTATTAAAAATTGTTTTTTTATTACATTTAGTCAATTACGTAGTATTTTAACGATAAGTATGATATTCAAAACACGGAACAACTATTCTCGACATCATAAAATTTTGTTTTCTTTTTAACTTTTCAGTTGAATTTAAGCTTGGTAATAATGTAATGGACTCGAATATATGTGTCATCATTAATTTTGTACCTTATAGTGCATTTTTTAAAATATTTAAAACTAAAAGGAAAAAAAATTGTGTGTTTTATAATTAATGTAAAATCATTTTGAATTAAATAGATATTTAAAACTTTATTATACGAAATGAAAACCACTGTGGAATTAAAACATTGTCATCTGCCATTGTAATTTATATAACACCAGCATATATACTTTTGTAAAAGAAGACTTCTCCAATTTATCTATTACATCTTGCAATTTATTTAGCTTTTTTTGAGATCTACACATTTTTAATAAATAAATTAGATAGTTATATTCATATTATTATTTATTATAATATACTAAAAAATTTTATTAAAAATTGTTTTTTAGTACATTTGGTCAATAACGTAGTATTTTAACAATAAGTGCGAAATTGATAAAACACGGAACAACTATTCTCGACTTCAAAAAAATTTTGTTTTATTTTTAACTTATCAATTGAATTTGAGCTTGGTAATAATGTTACGGACTCGAATATATGTGTCATCATCATATAGTGCGTTTTTTAAAATATTTAAAACTAAAAAGAAAAAAAATGTGTGTTTTATAATTAATGTAAAATCGTTTTGAATTAAATAGATATTTAAAACTTAAAACCCCTATGGAATTAAATTTATTTTTAAATTTTCAATTATAATAATAAACATTTAAACTTTCAACTACTAAACCATTTATCTTCTTCACAACACAATTTCACCATTTATTTGCATCAATACAATTCCCTACCCAGGACACCACCACCACCAAGCACACCACCAGTGCCACCTACCTAACCAACCGACACAAAAGGTAAATTAATCATCTCCACAAAAAAAATAGCTAGTTGAAATGTCAGTGCCCGTGCGGATCCGCACGGACCTAGTGTCCGCTGTTGTGCGGACACCGGTGTCCAGCAGATCCGCGACCTGCTCGGACATGGGTGTTCACGCAGTAGCAGACACCTATCCGTTCAGATCCGCACTTTCCGCGTAATAGTGGACACCAGGTCCACACAGCGCGACACCTGGGTATGTACTATGCATGCGTAAAATTGCATTTTGTCAAATATCTACCATGTATAGAGCCATTTAGATGGCCAATTCATAACAAGTGTTGTTTCTCACTTTGTCGTGTGCTTTATAAGTTCCTCAAGTTGAAGAATTCAAATTACATAGCAATTCTGGTTTTTTACTCTTCAGTTATGTGATTTTCTCTTAACTAAATAAACAAAACGAGACTCCCCTTTTTTGTGATTATTTGCAAAAATCACAATAGTAAGTATTTAGGAAAGAAACTATTGTAATACTTGTAACGTAGATCGCTATTTATGGTTTTTGTGGATAAAGTAGGCTTTATTTTTCATATGCTTTTGTGTAGTTTGGTTTCATAATTACGATTGGAAAAAGATAGTCTTTATCTTAGTTACATCTCTCTGAAGTGAACTGCTGTTTGATATGTTATTTAGGCTGTCAAATTATATTATGATTAGAGAAGGAAAATAGTTTGTGCAGTATTTAATGAATCCTAATTAATTAATTTTCATCCGATAAAATTTTTTCAAAGATATATTATTTGTGTTTTGTCACATTGAATATGTTTGGATACCTTTTCAGTAACTCCAGCTTTCTTTTATTGGTTATTTGTGCAGATGTCTTTGTAATATATATTGTCTCCAAATCAATTGTTTTATACTAGATCGCTCAATTTCTATATTATCAATATCTTAAACATTTTGTAGAGCTTATCAATGCAGATCAACAAATATCTTTAATGTGTAGCAATTTCCATGTATTTATATATGGAGTTATTTATAGAGTAGAAGAAAAACAATAATTCAGTAGCAAATTAGTTCATGAATTTATGATGAGACTTGTCAATTATGTCAAGAACAACGAAGTCCGGGTGAAGTTAGATAACCATTTAGCCCGCTTTGATATACAGGAGTTTCGTCTGATCACCGGATTACCTTGCCACGAGGTATCTATCAATTTTGACTTCAATAATGATCGGTATATAAATCAATACTTTAATGGTAAGAAAAGAATTAGTATGAGAATGTTTTTTTGAAGCATTCCACCTATGTGAAGATCAAAAAGATAAATTTAAACTCAGACCGGTGATATTGGTAGAATATATTTTAAAACCTACTGGAAGATACGTTGATTATAGAAGTCTGGGCATGGTTGAGCACCTTCACGACTTCCTTGAGTATCCATGGGGCCGCTGAGTATATTTTGTTTTATTAAACTCAATGCAAGAATCGCAACTGGAATGAGTACAGAGAATGCAACAAAATGAGCAAAACAAATTTAAATATTCATTATATAGATATCCATTTGCATTCTAGGTATTTTTCTTCTATTCTTTTATTTTTCACCAATCTATATAGAGTTTAGTTTACCCGTATAAATCTTATATATCTAATATTTATTTTCATTTATGTTTCAGTACTGGATATACGAAGTATTTCCACAAATTGGACAAAATTTGAACACCGTAAATATAAAACATTGCAGAGTCCACGAATGCACAGATGGAAGCCAAATAAAATATTAACGGAGAAAATAATTAGCAATTTTTGGCTACCCAAGAGGTAATTTAATTATTTAATTATATTTCTTTATTATATTACATTATGCATTTAATTATATTTTTTTGTCCTTTTCCAAAAAAAAAATCAGAATAAATGATTTAAATATTTCATTACAATTACAGATCCAAGTGCTTGCAGTGTTATAGCCTACGGAAAAAGAATTGCAAACACTGTGGTATACAACTCTTTTATTGTTACAGGACAACCAACATAATATATTAGATGACATTGTGAACGAAGAATTCAACAATGTACCACAACAAATCCCAGACAACATTAATAACATGCCGACTGGTCCTGGTACTTCAAGGACATATAGTTCAGTTGTAGCAGGTGGCCCAAGCTCTACTTCTATTGGTTCCATCTATGTAACTAGAGACTAAATGGAACAGATGCTGAACATATATAGGCATCATATGAATCAGATGTATCTAAGAGTCAAGGAGACAAGAAGGCCACTACCAAGCAATTCTTCAAAACCAAAAAGAATTGTTTGAACAATATCAGAAGTGGCAACAAGACCATTATCAGCACATGCAATCTAGCATGCAACATGTGGATATGTCAAGGTTGTGCGATAATTTCTTTAACGCACGCATTGTTGAAGAATCACAAAAATAAGAAGTCCACTACCAGACACTTCTGACAACTAGAAATAATTCTTCCAACAACAGAAACAATGGCAAGAAGAACACTACCAAGGTATGCAATCTAGCATGCATAATTATGTAGTTACCAATTTAAGTTCAGTAAGATCTTATATTGATGAACAAAATAGCAATATGCTGAACAAATTCTCTGACTGAAAAATCAAACATGGAAGCTGTTATAGCTTCCATCCAACAAGATGTTCCCGTCCATAGGAGTTCGATTCCAAAACATGTCTCAACATCTCAACAAATTGAAAATATTGAAAAGTTAACAAAAGAAAAGAAAAAGAAAAAAGATACAGTCTTCAACACCATCCACAGGTTATCCTTTAGAAGACTATCATATGGACAAATACGCGACAATTAGAAATTGGGTAATAAAGAATCCATCAAGGTAACCAATCTAATTCTACTTTATTAGCTTGAATATTATAATTATAATTTAATATATTTCAAACCAATTTAAATTATATTATCCAGTGCATATTGAGATGATAGAACTGACAATCTGTGTGGAAGAGACACATTACAATCTATAATGGACACAACACAATATATCAATACTGCGGTTAGTAAAAGTTTAGTCATCACAATAAATTTTATTCCATACTTAATATATTTAATTTACATCTATTTATTCTATTAGAATCTTGACCTGAAGTTAAAACTGTTGAGGTGGCTCATTAACGATGGTTGCACCCTTGTTTCAAAAGAATATGTAATTCTAGACTTCAAATTTGAAAACAAATGTGCTCGCCAGATGATATTGCAAATAAGCATAGAGAAGAGAGTGCCAGTACAGATTTCCTTCGAGTAAAAGTTTTGCTTCTAGTAAAAGTTTTGCTGAGACTCTTCAAAGATTCAAAAATGAATAGTGATGCATTCCAACAAAGGTTCACCAAAACTCCCACACTTGCTAATGGCTTCTCCAACTTGTAGGCCATGGTATGCATACGAATCTCTTCTTTTTAACTTAGTTTTGCTTTCTGAAATTTTTTCTTCAATGTTTGTGGATTTTATATTTGTTTTCATTAATTTTGAATTGCTTGAGATGGAAAGAATACGATATTTATGAAACTTTGATTGAAGTGATGGTGTTTGATGAATTTATAGGAGGCGTGCAAAATTTTACTTGTCGACAAATATAAGGTTTCTCTTTGCTCTTTCAAACCTCTATTTTTTTTTTTCAAATAATTTTTTCTACTACTTTTGCATTACTTTGACATTCAAAACATTTGTAATGAGTGAAGGCAAAGTAGATGACCAAGCTAGAATTTTTTTACAATTATAGGTTAAGCTTTAGCTTATTATTGTGTGGATTTTCACATTTCTTTTATCTTGAATTTTTCATTAAATGCAAATTGCAATTTTAGGTTACAGGAAGTATATCCTAATGTGGAGAATGAAGACACATTTGGCCCGATAACATGGATGGTTTTCCACCTGACTTAGCAAATGCAATTTTTCATTCCTTGCTTCATTTGAGGTTGTCTGGATTCCAGATTGTGATAATAGTTGCAGGATTTTTGGAAAACATAATTTTGGATCCAATTTTTATATTTATATGCCATATGGGTGTAAGTGGTGCTGCCATTGCACATGTCCTTTTGAGTAAGTTTCGTATCCATACAATATCCATTCAACTCTTGATAGGTATAGTACGATAAGACTAAAGAACAAAAACAAGTAGAAACTGGTTTTGTAGGTAGTTGATCTCTATGTTCTCTAATTTTGTTGCCATATGTGTAGTATTATTTATCATTTCGCACATTCCTTCGATACCATATTTTTGTTTGTTCACGGCAGCTTTAATAAAAAAAATTGCTTATGTGGAAACTGTTTTTGTAGGTACTTGATCTTTGTGATCCTCTCATGCAAATTAATGAAACAAGCTAATATATTACCTCCAAGTCTTTAGGATTTGCAGTTCAGTAAATTCCTCAAGAATGGTTAGTCAGTTACTAATGTTTTCCATTGCTTCAGTCAAATATATTCATTGACATTTTGTTATGTGATTGGACACAGGTTTTCTGTTACTAGCAAGAGTTAGTGTGACTTTGGCTGCATCAATGGCTGCAAGGATAGGTTCAACACCTATTGGCTGCTTTTCAGATTTGCTTATAGGTCTCCAAATTGAATCATTTATAGAAGCAAATCTTTATTTCTTTTATACAAATGTGTTTATTGAAATTTTGTAATACAAGCTCCCATTAATTCTTAGCATTTAAGGCGCTAACATAACCTTCAAAATAACACAATCCGTGCATTGCACGGGTAAAAAACTAGTACTTATATAAGAAGCATCGCATGCTACCTCAAAATTTTTAGAGATATCGGTTTAGCATAAAATAGGAGCCTCTATCAACTTTTTTTTAATGGCTAAGAAGGCTTACTATGTTGATGGGGTCCAATGAAAATCCTTTTTTTTCAAACACTCAGTGATGTAGGCGGCAATAGAGCTAAGGTCTTTGTGGGTTTGGGCCAATCACGAATTATTGAAATTTTAGCTGGTCAGCAGAAATCCCTTGAGCGGAGATAATGAACCCCAGGAAGAGGACTTGTTATTTTAGGAAGGAACACATCTTAAGGCTAGTGTAAAGTCTAGCAGAACGAAGGGTAAGGAAGACTTGTCAAAGGTAATACAAGTGTGCCTCTCGCGAGCGACTATATATCAAGATGTCATTGAAATAGACCATGAGAAATTTTCCAATGAAAGGTCGTAAGACACGATTCATGACCCTCATAAAAGTGTTAGGAGCATTAGACATTCCAAAAGGCATAACTAACCACTCGTACAAGCCATCCCGGGTCTTAAAGGCGGTTTTCCATTCATTTCGTGGTCTAATCCTAATTTGATAATAACCACTCCGTAAATCAACTTTTGAAAACCAAAAATACTCATCCAGCATATCCTTGAGGCGCGAAATAGGGAACAATGATTTTGTTGATGGTACTACTCTCGACACACATATGCTATAACCCCTTTTTTTTAAGTAGGACATGGACCGCACAAGGACTAAGGCTATGACAAATAAAACCTTTCAATAGTAAAGCCTCAATTTTCTTATTAAGCTTGACCCGCTCCGCGGGGTTCATCCTACCGTAGGGGCGATGCAATAACCAGGGAACTAAAGGACTAGATTGATAGCATGGTGAATATCACGAATGGGATGTATTACATAAGGTAGTTCATTAGGGGTGACGTCTTGCTTAGGGTGGTGGTTTCTTTAGAGGGTTAGAAGGTTTTAGTTGGAAGAAATCGAATGGGCTTGCCCTTATGGACAACTCATAAATGTTGTTGGGCCCGAAGCGCTTAACGTCGTGATCATAAAATCAGGGACAACCCAAAAGGATGTGAGTAACATCCATAGTAAAGGTCCTCTGAACAGAATAGATCCAACTTAAGGTACACAAGACAACGATGAGTGACAGGCAAAAAAATCTTATGGACACATACCACCATGGTACTACCACCATCAATTACTAATTCGCAAGAGAATGAGTTGCACGAGATGTACGTATGGAATATTGAGGTCCATTTCCAAAAATCAAAGTCAACAAGGGTGGAGAGGATACATCTCATAACGGAGACAACAACCTCTTCCTTTAACACTCAAATTGGTTGAGGTCCTCACCTGAATGGTCAATACGTCGATCGTGAAACATTCCTGATTAAAAGTAAAGGTACGATGAGGACATCGAAAGGTAATATGAACTTGATTTTGATAATGATGACATATGATTGAAGGGTTAGGGAAGCGGGAGGAAGTAGAGTGTGAATGCTTACTCCTATTGGTTTTGTGGAAAAGTGTAGGGGAATTTGATGACCCCCACAATTGTGCGAGACTGGGTAAACATCAAGATACTACCAGGAATGGTTGATGGATCTTTTAAAATGGAACTCCAAGTCTTAACATAGTATTAGAGCCCATTAAGCTTCAACAATCGATTTGATTCGATTAAGACTTTAAAAAATGAGTACACGGATCTCAAAATCGGTTTGCTCAAACGAACCACCATCTTGCGGGGCATGTTAAGGGATAAATCCCACATTTTATAAAGATGAAAATACAGACCAACTTATAAATAAAATAAAATTACTATCCTTCATAATGTTGACCTTATAAGATGGAATCTCAAATCTGATGATGATCGACGAAGGTTGAAGGACCACATCAAGCATAGGGTGGATGAGAATACTTCTCATATTCGAGGGCTTTGTGGAAAGCATCCTCTAAGGAGTAAAGATTTTCTACATTGACCTGTTGTTTGAGGCTTGACCTCAGACCGTTAAGGAACTTAGTGATAATTACGTCCTTGAGTTCATCAAAAGTGGAGCGGAGCAACAACACATCAAAACGAGATCTGTAGTCAAACACAGTCGAGAAGTTTTATCTATAGTAAAGCGGACGCTCTAAAAGTTGAGATAAGTGGTAAGGTGGGACATACTTTTCAATTATTTTTGCTTTCATTTCCCCTCACTGAGTGATAGGTTGTCCAAATCGTTCAAGGTTACGTGCTAAGGTCTGCAAATAGCGTTTAGCAAATTCGATAAGTTTCATTTTGGCAAAACGAATATACTAGTAGTTAGGCACATGATACGAATCGAAGTACTATTCGATGGAATCCAACCAGTCTATAAAAGCTTTAGGGTCTATGCTGCCATCAAATTCAAAGGATATACTTTAATTTATCTAGTGATGTCATTTACTTTTTCTAATGAAAATAAAAATAGGAACTAAACTAACAAATGAACAAGATAATTTTTTTCAGATATATTATTTTTTAGATTTTTTTTAAAACTAATCTAAATTACTAAAACAGAAGAAAGGTGCAGTTGATGAGACTATTTTTCTTGTGTTTGTGTTGTTGTTTAAAGATTGTTAAGAAAGTGGTTGTAGGACATGGAATGGGTGGTGGGAGAGTTGCAGTATGTGTATGGACTGAATGGAAACCATTGGTTAGGATGTTTTAGATAGATGGTGTAAGGTGACGGTGTGTATATGAATTAGATTCAAGAACAAAGGATATTAGGCCAAAGGAGAACGAATTACTTTGATATCAAATTGACATGAAAAATGCGTTAATTTTTAAAGAACAATAATGTGAAAGAGAAAGGGGGAGCAAAGGAAAGAATTGAGGGCAAAATGAATAGCTTTATTCATGTAACTCAAGTGATTAAAACATTGTCTCAAGTCCCTTTACATAGAGAAGGACTTTAAAACTAAGTCCTTGATTGGTCCCATTAAAATTTTAATGCATTTTTCTATCTTTTCTTTTCAACCACACATTTTTTAAAAAAATAATATTACACGTAAATAAAAAAAATTCTTTTTTACCTACACATTCTCCCAAAAATTACTATTCCAAAATATATTATTTTCAAAAATCTCATTATAATGGGAGCCGAACAAGGGCTAAATAAACTTCTTATCTAACCAAATCCAAATAAAAGAAAATTACTATAATCTAGATAAACTACAATTCTACGTAGTCTTTTGCCTCGAATAAACTTTTTAACTCTTTCCTTATTGCATCACAATGTAGTTATTGTACTTTGACCATATAAGAAGCGAGATAGTTGTAGGGGGATTTTAACATCAAAGTAGAGAAAAAAGATTTAAGGGGTGTAGGATTCAAGACTCACACAAAAAAGTTTGGGTAGCACATTGGATGGACAACAACAACAGGCATCCCAAGATCATTGAATAAGGCCACATTATTGCCTGTACCTTTTCTAATCCAATCTACGACCATTCATTCAATCCTAAGATGACAAATTCATATCATTCACGACAATTTTAGGTTTCATACAAAAAAGGCAAATATTAACGTAACTTGAGTACTCATACCCTAGAGCAGAAGAGAAAGTAGGGTACTAGATACTTAAATCCGAGACACAAGCCATGACGTCTAATCCGGAGTACAAGGGAAATAATGGTGATAAATTTGATGGAGAGGAAAAAAAAGTTCGTAGCTTAACAGAAAAATCAAAGACAAGCATTTAACAGTTATGCAGCCAATCAACCAAACAAACAAGCCATGTGCAGGAGTTATATGACGGAGAGGAGTCCATGAATTAGTAATCGCAAATGTAAGAGAAAGCAAATGAAGAAGCACGTTCGTGTGTAAATGAAGCAGTCTACTGAAAAGACGATGTGTGTCAATTACTGAACAATAGGAAGGAGAAACTCCTTATCTGTAAAGGTTCCCATGGTAATTATTCACAGTAACTATATATCAAAACATGGGATCAATAGTTCTTAGACAACAGAAGATACAGAATGTAAGCTAGAAGGGACTACAAGAAACCTTAAGTCCACGTTTGATAAGGACTGGAATAGATAGTTTAATGAACAAGATTTTAGCTCATTTTCGTCAATATAGTTCAATTCTATCCAGTCTCTCTACCAAATATGCTGCAATCATTGTGAAGGAAAAGTAGAAGATGCAGAATTTACAGAATGAGTGCTCAGAGTACCCAATCATGCAGTATGGGTAAGATTGACAGCCCTATTCAGTCTTTCAAGAATTACACCGGCCTTTCTCTTGGCTCTGGACGTCCCATTTTGAGCAAGCTGAGAGATTGTATGGTAAGTGCTTTCTTCGTTCCTTATCTCCTTCCACTTAGTTGGATCACTAAAACATATAGTATAAAGGATCGCTATGCAATTCTCCTTGCTACGAGCACAGGCGGTCTCTCTAATTATACACAGCAAGCATGGAACTGCCTTGAGCTCTCCCATTTCCTCGACTGCCTTTTGAATGCTTGAAAGCAAGGCAAGAATAGATAACAACTCATCAACAAGTATCCTTCTCGCTATCTTTTTCAGTATCACTCCCACTGCACCATCTCTAACAGCTCTCACTTTATTCTCGTGGTTAATACATAGATTAAAAATAGCAGAAGCAACATCTTTTATAACTAGTGGATGCCCATCGTCTAATAGATCAATGAGAGGTTTCAATGCACCAGATTTACCAATGCGCTCCTTATTTGAATCAAGAGCCGACAACGAGAAAAGGGCTGCAGCTCCGTTGCCCATTGTTGCTGTTGTTCCTGTTCTTAATGCATCCATAAGAAGAGGAATAACCATTGGTTCTTCTGCGACGAGCTTCTTATTAGCATCGTGAATGGAAATATTCAGAAGTGTTGTGATTAAATCTTCTTGGAGGCTCGATAGAATTTCACTTGAAGACTTTTGAGAGAAGGGGAACAGCAACTGAGGTATGGCATTAGGACATTCGCCAAAAAGTGCCCGGAACGACGGCGCGCTTTTTGTCAATTCCCGCAATTCTTTTGCCGCATCCCTTTGAGCAGACAGCTTTTTGGACATATTCTCCAGCAAAGTAATAAAATGGTCTCGATCAGCTTTCGTTAATCCATCATAATTGGAACGCTGAACAGAGTCCGGCAATTTAATTCCATGATTCTTGCACCAAGACGTTATCAATTCTCTAATCAAGTTATTCGGTGTAAGAAAAGTATGTGAGATTACATGCTGTGTTTTCGGGCACAGCCTATTCCCAGCATTTAAACGAGTCTCAATGAAGGGTCTATCATAAGTCTGCAAAAGTTGTAGCGAAATATCAAAATACAGACAGCAAAACTCAAATCAAATCGAAGGTATTTTAAAAATCTCCGATCTCTGGAATACAGTCAATCTTGTTATCAGGAGAGTACAACTAAATATTATTTTCACCATATCAACCAAAAGGACTATTAAAAAAACAACTGAAATCAGAACTTGTAAAATAAAAAATTCTGCTCATGATCAACAAAAGAATGAAAGAAATAGTCACCCCCCCCCCCCACCCCCGGCACCAAAATTCCATTCAAAAAACAAAGCTATAATTGAGGGTCAAGATTTTGCAACAAAAACGAAAACAATAATCTTCACCTGTATTTTTCCAAAAAAAAAATAAAAATCATAAACACCCTCCAAGAAATTGTCATACAATCTTCAACATTTATCTTTTATCTGAAGAAAATTTCAACAGCCAATACCCTCCCCAAGATTCACACTCTCAAACAATTCCAATGCATAATTCAAAGCACCTATTCACACAAACATCCATAAACCTCAAATACTTTAAGAAAAAAAAATGATCTACACAAAACTTCGTTCGACTTTATAAAACTAAAAATCACGAACCTGACCGGTAGAAATTATAACAGGATCCCTCATAAGTTCCTTTGAAATTGGGCACTTAAACTCCTCCGGCACCGCCACCGTATCTTCAAGTTCCAAAGAAATTGGTTTCTTTAATTTCAATTCCCTCAAGGCACCCAAAATTTGCTGGGTTCTATCGATTGCGTCCACATTAATCTCATCTTCATCAACAATTGCCTTCACCATTTTCTGCAATTCACTCTTCAATTCAGTGGCCTTAGCCACCATTCCCTGATCCCCTTCAAAAAGACCACTCTTCACCATCACTATCCAAAAAAGCCAATCTTATGAAAGAAGGTTTTTCACTTTTTCTTTGCAATTCCTTGTTTTCTCATTATCCTGGGAGCTTTAAATCGTTAGATTTTTTCGCGCACCAAGACACGCAGTAAGTGTGTTCTGAGCGTGGAATGCGAATGCGAATGAGAGTGGGAAAGTCGGGAATTATTTGTTGTGTGTTCTGTACTCTAGTATATGGGGAGTGGGGTTGGGGTTGGGTTTGGCAGCTACGCAAAAGACGACTGTAGGCAGTAGGGTTCCATCATGCAGAGACTTTACTGAGGTACATTTTTTAAAATTATTTTACTAATTTCAGGAAAACATTTAAAGATTAATAAATAAAAATTAACCTTTTTATATTTTACTAAATTTTTATGATATGAAATAGACCGCATTTTATAAGCATAATTTAATATATCTGCTAACTAATAATTAATACATAACAACAAATAGAATAATTAACAGAATCATTTTTTTATAGAGAATTGTCTATCTGAGTAGCATTTTTCTTTTGAGTTGTCCTAATCTCGAGCTGTATATCGTGAAGTACGTTGTAATCTATAATGCAAGTGGAATTTGAAAGGTTAAGAGAACTACTTGAGTGAATGTCACATTATTTATCTTTGTTAAGTGTTAACAAAGGGGGTCATATACATTTCTTCTTCGACTTCTGCTTTGAGATGGTCTGGTATCGATACAATTGTTACTCCCTCCGTCCTATTTATATAGGCTTACTTTTCTTATTTGCTGGTTTCAATTATATAGTCTTGTTTCTTGATTAAGAATATTTTATTTTGTTCGTTTACTAATATAGCATTATTTCTTTACTACTTCCAATAATAATTTGCTACTAGTTATTGATAATTAAATGATGATAAACTAGGAAAGTTTTTGACTTAAATTATTTTTTCAATAACATTAAATAAGATTTCTTAATCCGTGTGAAAAACAAAACAAGGCTATATAAATGGGATGGATTGAGTATGAGATATTGGATAATTTGTTGCTCCTCACTCTGGATTTAAGAGGGCATTAATAGGCATCGAATGATGAATTGAAAGTATGCCGTGAAATCAATAAATATACATGAAATATTTATTTTAAAGAAATATTCTAAAAATTAGTAACATCTGCTAATTAATATGTTATTGAGCAATGGATCATATTAATTTTGAGAGGTCATACTATATTTAAGAAATATTTTAACAATTTTTTTTTTTTACTAATTTTAGGAATATTAATTTCAAATATAATAATATATTTTTGAAAAAATCTTTAATTCACGAAGTAAGATAACATTAAAAGATTATGTAATATTGTACTAGATTTTATAGATTATTATCTGAATTTTTGTAAGATTGTTATTTAGATTTTGTGTGATTATTATAATCTAATTACAAAAAGAAGGAAATTAATCCCTTGTTTATTTGGAAATTATGTTATGATTAAACAGTCCGTAGAGTTTTCATTGTGACTTAATTAAGCCAATTTTATTAGGCCTATTTAGGCCCACAACAGATTGTGCTAACTTTAAATATTTCTTCTAAATGGAAACTACACTCACACGTGATATCTAATTCCCAATTCAAAATGAAGCTTAAATTTTATTTTATTTTTCAAAAATTAGGTGATAATTCAAACTCACGTAATCTCTCTCTCTCTCTCTCTCGCTCTCTCTCTCTCCCTCTCCTATTTTATTTTTTTTTTAAAAAATTAGGTGATAATTCACACTCACTTACTCTCTCTCTCTCTCTCTCTCTCTCTCTCTCTCTCTCTCTCTCTCTCTCTCTCTCTCTATATCCTACATTCTCTCTGTCATCGGAAGCGTCACTGCTCAACGTCATCATGGCCCATAGCGGTGTGAGCTTCGCGCGCGCATATTGATGATGATTGTAATCTGATTTAAGATTTTTATGTAAAGCCATTGTGGTTTTTGTTAGTGGTTGGTTTTTTACAAATGACGATTGTAGTGGTGGTAGTGGTGACGGTTGTGGTGAGGTGGTGATGACAGTTGTGGTGTAAATGATAGTGCGATAGTGATGGTGAGGTGGCGATGTTCGGTTGGTGTTGTGGTGGATTGGGGGTGGGGTGGAGCTCGTGACTTAAAATTTGTCAAGTTATGACCAATTAATTTGTGACAGTGAAATAAGTTGTTACATATAAAATTTGTGATTCAAAAATACTACATGACTTATTAATTTGATAATTTGTGACTAATAAATAAATTGTGACGTATAAAATTTGTGATTGTGACTAAGAAATAATGAGTGCCTAATTAATTTGATAATTTGTGGTTGATAAATAACTTATGACTTATAAAATTTGTGATTTATGACTACGTTCTGTGATTGTGACTAGAACATAAAATATGACCATGAATTGTATAATATTGGAACATTAATTATTTATTTAATAAAAAATTTAATTAATTATTATGACATGATTTTAGACATTTTAAAACAATTTTTTTAATTTGAAATTATGCTTGTGTTTGGCACCCATATTGGGTAAATTATAAATTATGTTTGGCACAACTTATTTGAAAATTATTTTTTCCTAAATTTATTTTTAATCGCACGTTATCTCAATAAAATACTTTTGCATAGTAACTTATAATTTTTTCCTACTGTTTAATCACACAAGTTTTTTTTAAAAATTATTTTTCACTTCAAATAATCTCTCACATATAAACAATGTATTAGTAGCACTTGTTCTTATCCAATTTTTTTTTTTTAAATGGTTAAACTGCTAGTTCAAAAAATGTCAAAGTTTAAACGTCAAAGGCTCGAATTAGGTCGAATTGGTGGTTGAATAATTAAATAAATCAGCTCTCTTTCTCTTCAAAAAAAAAAAAAAATGAAAATGGAAAAGACCATACCA